>WOVY01010162.1:0-40000 GCA_013436015.1 Rhipicephalus annulatus | reverse complement strand
GCCCATGAAGGCCAACGTAGTTTAAAACCTAACTGGTCCGTCCGAGCCAGCGAAGTGATACGGGAGCGCCTGTGCCGGGAATTAGACGCAGGTACACCGAATAGAGAAGCAGAACAAAATGCCCACCAATGCGAGGTAACCCTAAGCTTGCGAGACTGAGATGCAAGCCGAGGAGCGAAACATACAAGTGATCTTGCAGCTTCAAATCGACAAACACATGTCAAGCGGGGCCAAAGGCAGGCGAAATTTTTGTTATGGTGCGCCATTCGTTGTTTTAAATGTATGAGACTGGCTAGGTTTTTTTAACGCATGCACTTATTGATTTTGTTATAAATGCTTACAAAATTTACGCAATGGCGAGAAAACCGTGTCGTTATCGATTCAAGTAGACAGTAATTTTTAACACGCACACTTAAAGTGACAACATCGATGTGACGCAGTGCAAACTCCTACTCTTTGTGCTCGCTTTAAAGTGGTTTCATTTTAAAGATGCGCATCAAATACCCGCTTTTTCAATTAAGCTCAAAACGTGACATTTTATTGCATGTTGACGCTAGTCACCAAAACGTCTGTCTTTATTTACAGGCTTGGCCATTTGTAAGACGCAAAGCAAGCAACTAACAACAATGCATACGTTTGAGGGACACGCGCACATGCCTCGTCGTAAGCCTAGGCCCGAAATAAGATTAGCGGCCCTTGCCTCGAGTGCGTTGGTATATAACCATCGGTATTTATTATTTGTTTTCCGTCTGACGAACGCTGCTGCCCATTAGCTTCACATTCAGCGGGAAGAATTACACCACAATCAATGAAGCTTAAAAAGCGCTGTCCTCGATGCAATCCCCTTAGCTGCTAATAAAACACTGTTTCACGATCAGTTATTAATGAATAATAATGAGGTGCTGAGGCTTGAGGCAGCTCTTCAGGAGAACAGTATTCTACACTGACTGCTTTATAGACCATTTCACTGTTTACATACGCGGGTCCTAAATGGCTCCCGGTTTTCAATGCTACCACAGCCAAATAGTAATTGGCGGGGAGCAAGAGCCTTCGTGGATAGCCCGCTCAGTATCACCACCTTTCTCCGTGCTATTGCTCAAATATTTTCAAATATTTCCAATACTTTCAAGGGCGTATGGCCACTTACTCTTCGAAACAAAATGTTCACAGAGTTAGTCAAGCAATCTGCAAGTTAGCGTAGACAAGGTGGCTTGATGCTCCGCGACTTTTCTTCGCACGTTCCTAATTTAAGAAAATCGTGAAAATTTATAACATGCATGGACACGGAGTTGAAGCGCAGGCCACATAGTGATTGAGCATAAGTGATGTGTCCTCACATGCCAAGCGGTATATGACAGACCGTGTATAAGGTAGTCATCAATTTTGTGGGCAAGAAAAATATATAGGTGCTGAACTCAGTTTTTTTTAATATGACAACTCTTAGTGTCGGTCAAAACATCTAGAATAAAGACTCGGACTACAATTTTTCGAAATGTCTAAATAACGTGTAACCAAAGCAAAGGGTGCGTGTTTGTATAGAAGGAGGCTTGTTTTCGTTGAGTATAGGTGGTTCACATTTTGTGACAGGTATCTCTTGTTTCAATGCTTATGCCTTGAGTTGCGTTATTTATTTGCTTTATTTATTATTTGTTTATGTATTAGCGCAACCTACATCGCCCAAGTGGGCATTATTGTAGGGGGGTGAAAAAAAAAGCAATATTACAGTCAAACGAAGTTAAGGTGATCGAGAACAAGCTTGTGTAGCGCGATTGAGCACTGGACGGCCCACTCGTTACGCTACTCGCATTGAATGGCGCCTGGTTGTTCTTTTGCAGTTATAAAAGGCTTTAATACCCATATTAACGCGACTTCTTTCCCGACATCAAGACTGCCTAAGGCAAGTTTGCGATCAAGTACTGAGCACCGGCATGGCAGAGTGTTAGAATACTGGACTAACAGGCAGCGGACCCGTGTTCGAGCCCCACCGTGTCCGTGGCACGAGTTTCGTTTTCTTATTTCTACGAGAGTGGTTACGGACACCGGTGGCGGCGGCGACCAACCACGGCACCGCGCGTGACCCGATTTTTGATATCATAACAGCGTTAACTGTAAAAAGAAATCTCCGAAGGTCCAACCGTTGCATGAGTTTTTCATTGCTTCCGTAGGACTCCAAGCAATGGCAGTTGTGTGCTGCGCAGAAGGAGACGGGTAGGGCTATTGGCTGTCGTGTTCGCGGTTTGATAAACAGTAACACGAAACCACTCGTCTCACACAGAATTGGGCAACGTTCTCTAAAGATGTCAGCGCTCAGAAAAACATTCAAAAGAATATTCTCTTGAGAAAAAATTTCTCCTGTTCGAGTGCTACATCTTGTTACTGCTTTTCTTTTGATGTATTTGTGAGTTGCTGTGTTATCGAAAATATTGATCTTCGTTTATTGAAAAACAGTGCATATGTAGATGCTACTTTATTGTTTATCGTAATTTCGTATGCTGATGGTCATAATACCGTACGCAACTTTTATATTGCAACAGAGAGATTTATGTACATGTCGATTTGTGTCTGTGGTGTGTGTTATGTGCACCGGACCACTGTTGGCTGCTGTACTCGTTGTGCCGAGAGCAGAGTGAGGCATGTATAATATGCATTTTGCTCTTGCACGATGACAATTCATGTCATCTGTATTGTCAAAGCTGCACATGAGCCTAAAACTTCTACAGTTCAAGCTTCAAAAAAAAATGTGCAGTGACAATAAGTGCGTCGTTCCACTATGCCCTCTTTCAAGCATTCTGTGGCTTTGCTTCGTGATATTTAGGAACTTTTTTACCTACAAGTTCTGTTTGGAAGACAATCCAACGTTTCGGAATAACCTTCCAGACACCATTCATCACGAGTGTCAGATTTTGTAGCTGAAGGGGCTCAAACCAAAGCAGCGTTTGTATTGCAGTGCTTAGAAGAATAAAAGACTAGAAGCTCGTCAGCTATATATACCGTATACAAGTGTTTTCGCTAGTTCACCTACGCAGTGGTATTTTAAGTAAACTTTTTTTTAAGTTAGCAGCGTTGCGAAAATTCCTTTATGTACTTGTTGCAGACTACCTATATGGCAAAGCTTCAACAGCGTGGTATTTTTCTGTTCCACGATTCTCTTTCTAGAGGTGACCTCGGCATGACCCGTTACTGGTGGTTGTGCAGCAAGAGAAATCTTTTCGGTGAGCTCATTCTTCGGCACATTTCTTCATATCTCGAGTCTTGCTGCATCTATTCTTCTCTCTGATGAAGCCGTACGTTCTTCTGGATTTATAAGTGCTAAACCCAGTTTTTGAATATGAAAACTTATAGTGTTGGTCATAAACATCTAAGGAAGACTCGAACTACACTTTTTCGATAAGTCTAAATAACGTGTTAGAAAACAAGGGGGGGGGGGGGCGTGCTTGTATAAAGGGAGGTATGTTTTCGCGTAGCATAAGTGGTTCAAATGTTTTGACAGGTATCTCTTGTTTCATTGCTTATGCCTTGAGCTACGTTGTTTATTTATTTTATTTATTATTCATTCATTTATTTATTATTGCAACCTACATCACCTAAGTGGGCCTTATTGTAGGGGGGTCAGAAAAAAAGCAGTATTACAGTGAAAAAAAGCCCCGTTGGTGCCTTTGAAAATGGCATACGTTTTTGCAGCAGCTCCTGCGCATTCACAAAGAGCACACATCTTGTAGTGACGAACACAAAACATCGGATGGAAGATCAACAACACACGCATCGAAATCGTTCCGTTCGTGAATGGAAAAAGGAAAAAAAAAAGAATTTGCAAAGGCATCAGTATTACAGCTGACCTCGCGAACTTTTTTGAGGAATCATTTTTTGTGACACTTAGTGTGGGCTCATCATGTATAAACTGTTGTTAATGCGGATTTCATCACAGAATAAGGAATGAAAAAACATTATCCTCAAAGTCATCTTGTAGGGAACTACGGTGCAACATGTCGGCGTCAATTGGCATGGCTACTATTGAATACTGCTTTTGGAGATGCGCAGTGGGTTTGAGAATGTTCTTAATGCATTCACACAGTTTTTCGAATGTTTAATCTTGAGATGACATGCAGTTCTTCTCAACAGCTAAGCCTAGCCGTGGAAGTAAACACTACCATCGGAGTGAAGAGATATTTGCGCTTTTCACCAGGCTACGTCAACTAAAAAAAAATTGTTCGCTTCAAGAAGGACATCAACCCAGCAACCGTGAGAGAGCACACGCTGGCACTAAGTTTTTTAAAAGCTTAAGTTTGGGGGTTATGTTGGCTCTCACTTTGTCTTCCACTTTGCAAAACGTGAAAAGAAGAATTGGACAATCTTTCTGAGAAATCAATAACCTCTGCGTCTGACGTGAAAAATGTTTTCCTCGCACACTTTTCTTTAAACCTTTCTGTGAAAAAGCCTTTAACAGTGTAAACACCCCAGAGGTAATTTAAAGTGCTGAAAGCCCAGGTTTAACAACTTTGTCTGCGTAGCTGCCAGCACCTTTTCGTCAAAACGATAATACAAACGTATATTTTCGACAGTACCTATGGATTTATAAGTGATGGCATATGAGGTCACGTAGCCTCCCCCTCCTCCACCCTTAAGTTGATGTGTGCGTTTCTCGCCTAATTGCTCTGCAGACACAATTTAATGGCAATTTATTCAACACTAAAGTAGACATACAGGCAAATTTCGTTGTTTGGTTCAACTGAACATCATTTTTTGAAAACACGTATACATCCACTAACTATTGCCTGGTTTGCAATTTTTAACTACTCGCTTACGCCAAGACTTGCTTACCCACGTTTAGACAAAAAGACATGGAAAAAATATCTACCGTGCTAACGAAATCAAATGGAGAAAAAATGAAAATCGTTCTACCACGGAAGGAGCAGTTATACGCAAGAGCAGCTTGAAGAAGTTGAGCCTCGCATGAAACAATAGCACACAAAAGTTTTCCATGAACAGGTGAGAGACGTTGCGAATGAATCCGGTCAAGTGAGTAGGACAAGGCGGCTGAAGGAAACGCGTGCTTGCGTATGGCAGAGACGTAAACGGCAAATTACGTTCCTCATTTGCCAACTGGGGCATGCAGCAGCCTGCCTGCGACTTGCGCAAATTGCATCAGTGCTTGGGCGTTCGGTATGCGGGGATAAAGAAAATAAGTGACACACAGAAGCAAACACGGCACTGATGTCGGGAAAGCAGTATTTGTTTGAGGTATCGGAGTGCAAGTTCTTGTTTTTTTTTCTCTTTACTAATGAAGCACTTATTCTTTCCGTTTTTTGTGACATCGTTCGAACACCTCCTTAGATCTAATTGGCGCCTGTGACTCTTTTCCGACTCGTCTTCACCTAAACTCCAGATAAATACAGGAACCATCATCGTTATCATCGCAAATTCACGTTTCAAACGTAGTAATTAGTAAAATCACTTCAGCGGCATTACTAAATGGTCTTGCACGCGTTGCAACAAATAAGTAAAAAAGCTCCATGGAGGATAGCCAGAATAATTATAGGCTCAACACCTCTGGCAACGCAGCCTGATTAATTCCGGGCTTAATCTGTTCAGCGCTGTTGGCAGTTGAGAGATTGACTACTTCCTATCAAAGTTTTTTCATCGCTGTTTAACAGCGTAATCAAGATATTCGTTTCTTATAACCATATACTGAGCGTCAGGTTCAGCTGCAAACAAAAAAAAAACTTAATATTTTTGTTTTCTATAAGCCATTCCATTTAGTGAGTGTCATACTAAGGCTGCAGAGCAATCAAAATCGAGGCAGAAATTAATAATTGTAATGACTGCCCATGAAGCACGCGCTTGGTAAAAATATAAGACGTCCATGAAATAAAAACTGCGTCAAATTTGTAGTGGGCCACATGCACAAAGTTCAGAGGTGCACTTTCTTCTGAAAAAAAGGGGGGGGGGGGCTGCCAATTTTTAGTATCATAACAAAACATAAATTAGCTGCATGAAAAATGTAGTGATGCGCGCTTGTGCACCCTAGACTTCATCGCGGAAAGCTCAAGAGAAAACAATATAAACTTTTCTCACATTGATAAAACGACAGCGCTGCAACACCTCACAGCGAAACGCTGTTTAAATGTGGGCTGCTTGCTTTTATTTTCACAGAAATGTGGATGGTTATTTCATATTTTGAAAACTCTGCATGACAGCACAAAATTCTCTGAAGAGTTGCGTTACCTCTACAAAATAAAAAATAACAAAATTAGCGAAAAGGACACATCAGGGCACTAGTTTTTTTTTCACCAATAGAATGGTTGCCTAACCAGTCATTCATGAAAACCAACAGTGACTTTCATTATTTCCTGACACCAAAAAGTAACTCCGTGGCATTATGACGCCTTGATTTTCCATTTTTCTATATATGTCGGCGCCACTGAAATAGTTGATACCTATAAATGGCTGGTTTAGCCAGTAATCATTACCTATTTTGGGCAGGCAACTGTGCGGTACAAAGAAGCGCGTGATGGCGCTTAAGTTGGCTACTTGGGTCGTAAACGTTTGGAAGGAATAAAACGGCTCAGAGAGCACCGCAATGCAACACAAAAAACAATGCTTATTTCATAAAGCACATGATGTTATGAAATAATATGGCAGCTTCCCAGTAGTGTATCCAACCCTAAAGGAACTGCGCAGCTGAATAGCCTTTCTACCTTTTTTTTGCTATTTCCTTCTTCCTTTCCTTCATTGTCTACTACGAAAATCTCAAGGTTTTTGCAAGCCAGTTTTGCGTCGACATGCAATGAACCAGAGCACGCCATCTTTGACGTCTTCTGTTTCGTTTTCGGAACACTCACGCTGGTTTTTCCGGCGTGGGATGCAGTAACAGTTATGAGTGAAAGAATTAGTACAGAGGGAGAACAGGTGTGAGAAGGAGAAAGGGAAAGAAGGAAAAAGATAGGAAGGAATAAAAAGACAAAACTTCTTGGTGATTATTTTTGTTGATAAAGCATGGTTAGACTTCAGGTGCCCACAATGCGAACAGAAGCATCGTGGCCACTCTGCTATTTAGGCACGCTAGCAGAGTATAGGAGAGACAGGTATACTCTGATAGGACAAGGCGTGGGGTAAGGGAAGTGATATTGAGAAGGAGAGAAAGGAACACGGAAGATCGTGAAGAGTTGCTTGAAAAAGTTAGAGATAGAAAACAATAAAGAGAGCAAAACAGAAAGAGAAAAAGGTAGAAAGGAAGATGAAGAGAAATTCATATAAGGAGAGCGAAAAAGAGGAAATAAAGAGTAGGTAAGATAAAAAATTGACAAAGATGAAGATGTACATCTTTACAGAAATAAATATAAAAAACAAAATGTAAGAAAAACTCGGAGGGACGTAAAATAAGTTAGACAAAGAATGAAAGGGAAAAAAAGGTTGCTCACCAACTCTGCGCTTTTTTCAGTCTTCCCTCCAACGTAGTCTGTAACTGCATTGTACTTATTTTCTATTCTTGGGTTTGTTTTGTTTTGACAAAAATCACTTTTGTTGATCACTTTACACAATTTTGTGAGCAATAAGGGATTGTTTTCTTGCGGGCTTGTAATGAAACAACCGCATGTTTTTTTATTAGTTTACAGAGAACGGATTGACAGGTTATAGTTTTGACGAACCATTTTTGTTATTTTTTATGTTCCCATTTTTCTTTTTCTTACGCTCCATGAGAGTTGAAGTACGAACCAAGCAGTTTCCTAGGAAGTTTTTTTGCTGTGAGTCCTAATGGCCCACTAACCACGCTTTGAAAATACAAAAAAAAAAGAGTGCAGTAGCTCTCCTGATCATTCTGGTCGTTCTTGCACACAACTCTGACGCAGAGAAGAGTTCTCGTGGCGTCTAAAGTGTACATGCTATCTATACGTGAAATATCAAATGAGCTTTGTCTCCTGAAATGCTTTGCCATGCCGCTGCTCATCCAACGTTCCTTGTCTAGCATGAATATCATGCACGATAAACCGATCACACTTCATCAAGCGGCAATAAAAGCATGCACAGCAGAGATGAGCGAAATCCCGGCAGGCTCTAGCGAGTAGTGCTGGTGTTGCTTACATGGTTTGAAGAACTAGGGGGCGAGGAGGATGCATTAGATGTGTATAAAGTAGCGAAGAAGAGGAGAAAACCATCCTCTCGTGTTTGAACGCGGGGTTGTGAGGTGCCCTCTAAGAAACACTGCCTGAATACAGGAAAGTTAGCTCTTTTTAACAAAGTACCCCGCGCCCTATTATGGTGCAGCAGCGTTAATTTTGAAGTCAATACAACAGCATCTGTTAAATATGACTCCTCTGCTTTGCTTTCTTGAAAGCAACGAACCTGTGGACTATATTTTTTAGCACTGACTAGCTATTCGTGTTATTTCCACGCCGTAGGAAACTTTTTGGGCCTGAAGATAGTTTGCTTGCGCTGTCTTACCAGAAAGGCGGTCTGATTGCAACAAGACTAATGTTATTTCTGCATGCTTGCCGCCGGCTTGGTTGCATGAAAACACGAGGCTGCAGAGAACACAAATAAAAGTACGCAGACTATCTCGATGAGTATAGTGCTCAAGTGGCGGCTTCATTAAAGGGGCCATAGCAGGACGTGTTTCAAATCAGGTTACAATGGCATTATTGAGAATGCTTCCTTTCATGTGACAGCCGACGTAATTTTGAAAGGAGAGGACATCCTACTGCATGAAATTCTTTCTATGTTCTTGTCTGCAAATAATTCTAATGCCGCACGTGATCCCAAAGTGAGTGAGGTTTTGAATAACGGGACTACTAAATTTCGCTCATTCTGGTTTGGGCAGTTTCCACAAATGCCGACGTATGTTTTCATGTGTAGCACGCCCTACCGCATGCACTCACGAAACCCTGAATTCCTACTTTTCGCGTACCAGCTGCATTATGAGTTGTCGGTTGTGCACAACGAACGTTATCAAACGAAGGGGACGTATGACCTTCGTTACATATTACACGTCATCAATATTAAAATCTCAAACATTAACCCTATTCTTATATTTTACTACTATTTATTGCAACCTGCTAGGAACACCATTGAATATTTAAAAGGGCACCTGACATATTGTGAATGCTTATGTTGAGATGAGCGTAAATTTACATCGAAGGGTCTACTTAGCCGTCAAGAATAGAAAACCATGCATGCAAAGCGTTGCGCATAGTGCCTGGCGTAAAAAAACACTTGATTAAAGATTGTTACTGTGGCGAAATTTCACGCAAACTCAGTAGCCCACGGAGCAATAATTTGGCTGAAGTGCAAAGCAGCCTTGTTAGGCTGGTTCCCGGCCTAATTTTCAATGAGCGAGCACTTCAATGCATTCATTCAAATTGTGTATCTAACCTGGGACACAAACATGCTATAAAACCTGCCACATCAAGTTTTTAGATAAAAGGAGGGTTCTCCCTCACACTGATAGCAATGGTTAGTTTGGATAAGAAAGAAACAAAATGCGGAATAATAAGTTACAAGGTGGGGAAATGACAGTGCGTTTAATAATCGCATAATGGTCTTGTCATGTTGAGCCCTAAATATTGTTTTGGATAACGTTAATCTTTGCAAGTTCGCAAGTCAACACTCCTGTGAATTTCAACATTGTGGCGTTCGAGTAATCAATATATACTTTCATTTAGCAGTTTCATCTTATTGTGTTAGAGCGAGTGGGAATCCAGTAAATGTTGAAAAACGTACAAAGATTTGCGCACGCTGTTGATTTCTTATACGAAACGTTTAGAATTAAGCGTTGTAGAAAATGCCTTAAATTTCTACCAACACCACTTGGCGATGAAGGCATAGCGAAACTACGTGGAAATTTCATGCGCTGCCTAGGTGCTTAAAATCTCAAATTTTTTATCATGAATCTTTGGAAGCTAATATCGCACTTACTTATACTTTTACAGTCATTTACTTTCGTATGTGATATAGGCAATATATCTATTTGGTAAATGTCTCTATTACTTAAATAAAACGGCATATTCTGATCTCAAGGCGTTGGCGTACAGAGAAAGGTGCTTGGTTTACAGAAGTAAGAGCAAGTAACAAACTAAATGCACACACACGCTTGGAAGCGATGTACTTCCTTCGAGAAGGCGCAGTGTAAAGCAAACATACACACACCATCGCTGTGGAACCGTAATGCAACGATAAGTTCTGAAGCATATTAGCGCGGCTGCCTCAGGCAGGCCACTTGTTTCTTCTATTCCTGCCTACGGAGGGCATCCTAGTGCGCATGCGATTTACCCAAGTCGTAGGCAGACCTCTGCGCGCCTTAGCGAACGAGGAACGTAATTTGCCTTCTATTGATACGGACGTACGGCAGCACAAGTTACCAGCAGGTTACGGTAATTCTGTACGAGGCATGCCTCGGGCCATTGCTTCTTCAGCTGGCTCCCTGCACGCCTGACTTGTCTACCTGCTCAAGCATAGCTTCTGAACGCAGGCTTGGCTTCGAAATAATGCCAACCTGTCGGTAGCTTGCGAAAAACTTCTCGCTTCGCTGTAACGTACCATGTAGTTGAATGTTGCGTGAGCCAATGTTAGTCCTTCATTCTATAAAAAAACAGTGGAGATCTGGGTATAAAAATGGTGTGATGAAACACACTTCCCTCTACAATAAAGTTTTTATTACACAGTGAAGTAGAGTTGAGGATCATATCTGTCATGGGTTAAGCATATCATAGCTGAAGCCAAGAAAAAGTAATGGACGTGGGACTGGCACGTAGAGCGTAGATAGGAAGACCGCCGGTTCTTAAGGGTAACTGATCGGATTCTCAGATAAGGCAAACGCACGAAGGGGACATAGAAAGTTAGGTTGACCAATGAGATTAAGAAGTTCACAGGTATAACGTGGCCGCAGAAACCACAAGGCAGCGTTGATTGGCGCATCAAGGGAGAGACTTTTGTCTTGCAGTGAGCGTAGCCAGGCTGATAATGATGATGATGTAGATGATGATGATGATGATGATGATGAGGATAATTTGCATTGGCCTAGTTTACTATATTATAACAACACGTACTATCACACATGATTTCACTCAAACAAGCAAATAATCACACAATACAGCATCTACGAGACAACTCAGATCATGAAGAAGCAACTTTTTCTTTAAAGCAGCGTGACGCTTGGCTGGCTCAGATTGCGTTGTTCTATTTTGTCAAACCTGAGAAGCATCAAAATTTTGCCTCCCCCTTTTATATCAATGCTGGCACATTGTTATTCCTGACGGTACAACACCACATAATGCTACCAAGTCAATATTTGATATTTCAACATCTGTTGGAATGCTCGTTTTGCAATAATGGTTGCATCACCCCTTTATGTACACTCTGTCGGATGCGTATCAAAACATACGTCATCAGTACAGTATCAGCAATATAGGGTTATAATATTACTGTTAATATTTTATTGCACGCACACACACGGACGGAAAGAGAACAGGGGCTGCACCGAACGCCTCCCTAATCTTCGCAGAAATGGGAACATAGGATTAAAGAAAATGGGAAATGAAAAAAAAAACACTCATAAAGATGTCACAAAAAGTGTGTGAGAGCACGAAAAAGTGATCATAAACTGGAAGCTAAATTGACTTCGTTTAAGAATGCTTGTGCAGCTCAGGTTATGGGGAGAAAAAACAGAAACATTCGTTCGAATGTGCTCTCCAACCAGTATTTTCAAACGAGTTTGCTCAACCATGGGGGTTAGGTGAAAAGTATCAGCTTTAGGTGCAACTTAGTGTTTCAACAATTTCATACCACGATTTGTACATCGGTTGTTCCTGTTGTTAGGGTTTAACCTCTCAACACCATCATACGAGTATGCCAGACGTCATAGTGGAGGGCTCCAGAAATTTTTACCACCCGGGGTTATTTATCGTGCACCTGAATCTAAACACACAGGCCTCACGCATTTGTGCCTCTATCGAAAAGTGGCGCAGCCACCGGGATTCGATACCGCGACCTGTGGATCAGCAGACGAGTGCTTTAGTCACTACACCACCATTGTTTTTTTTCTCTATTTATTGTCTGATAAGTATGGCGGGTGGGATGCACCCATTACGTACAATGACATAACAAAGCACTTTTACCTTTAACGCCGCATTTTCTCACCCCCACATCCGAAACTGAGCAGACCGCAGGCATCAACCCTACACCTATTACAGACACACACGTACCCAAACCTTGCCACGCTTCACGTTTATTATCCCGATGCATACCCCAGCGACACATGCCCATCATGTGGACACACAGCGACACTCGCACACATGCTCTGGGAGTGTAGAACAACTCCTGCCGACTCTACCTCAAGCAAGTGGGAGAGGTCCCCCCTCAGGAGCTCACGTCTCGCCGACCAGCAATGGGCCGTCCAGCAGGCCCACGAAGCGGCCGCCAGGTACTCCCTGTCGGTCCCTACGTGGGAGACGCCCGCTACGCACTAAGCGTGTCCTGCAGGACTGAAATAAAGTTTTTTCATTCCATTCGTATGGCGGGTTGTTTTGCGGATCAGGGCAAAAAGGTGTGTGTGTTTCAGTTTTCTTTTGTGTGCACATACGTTTTCTTATATCTCTCTCTCCCTTCACCATATTTCTTTCCCCTATCTTTCTCCTCCCTCAGTGCTCGTTAGCGAACCGGATGCTAACATTTGTTCTACCCCCTGGCCTTTTGCGTCCTCTCTATATCTTGTCATAGTCTCCACAACAAAATCATCGGAGTTCGCGAATACTTTCAAACCCGTATATACCAGACCCGCCGGACAACAGTATTCACTTCAATATATGTGATGATGAAATATCAATCTTTAAAGAAACTTCCACATTTTCGCTGTGAATGGTAGCGCGAAAGGTTCACTGACGACGCTTCAATAAAGCGAGAACGTCGGTTTCTTAGCAATACTCTTGAGTTTGTTCGTTTTAATGTTTCCTAGTGATGGTGTTCGGGGATCAGGATTATACGCAGCAGCGGGTTTCACGCAAAAAAATGCATTTGATGTAAACAGCACCTCGACGTCTCCATAAGCCGCCGTGAGTACCCATCGGGCAACAGAAACCTCTTACCTGTCTTGGCTCTATCGGCCTCGTTCTCCAACATCAAGCTCAGCGAGTTTTAGTGGGTACTCGACGCGGTGACAATGTCGGACTTTCTTTATCTACACTCAACTGTGCTAACGGTCACAGCCTTGCAGCGAACATTCAGGTTCTTCCGTTTTACGACAGCCGTTTCGGTAACAAATGAAGCATTATAGGCGAACACGGTGATCGCGCATGACGGACCGACGAGTGCGTAAACGAGAACTTAAAAAAAAGCCACACGACATCATTTTGTGGCTTCTACGAGCTTGCACGACGTCATTCTAGACACACCACTAACTATGCTTTCTGTTAGAACGAGTGTCTCCGTCCTTGAGGAAAAAAAGACCAACCTTTCAGGTGAAGCAAGCATCTTGGATTATTTTGAGGTCCCGATGTTCAATATGTGAAGCTTTCCTGCGATGTTTGTTGAATGTATCCCTAGGTATTCTCATAGACTGACGTTACGTTATCGTCGTGTTTCAACATCATTCCATTTAAATGGTGATTCGGATTAGCCGAGTTCAATAAATTTGTGTTTTACTGTACAGGCAAATCATTCATTCACACAGAAGAGTGTTGAAAAGTTAGCAAATAAGTTTTACAAAAAAAAAGATTGTGCTTATGATTAGGTACGGCTAATAACATTAACCAGTTTAGTAGAGTCAATATACACAGGTCCCCGTAAAAAGTAAAGTCCATCACGATAACTCGGGTGATTCAAAAATGAAATGAGCATCAGGAGTGGCGATATGTGTTCACGTACTAAAATGAATGCACTAATTAAAAGCACGATTTGCGGACGGTGTGTTGAAGTAAATAGACGCTGTTTTTTTATATTACATTTGAAGAGAACGCTCTAGCCACGAATATATCAAACGAACAGGTTGTTAAGAGTGAGCCAAAATATGGAAAAATAAGGTGAGCATTAAAAAAAATGTAGCATGGGTAACCTATTGGTTACGCTCAATAAATCGAACTCTATATTTAAGCGTTGCCTTGTGTCAACAGCCATGAATACCTGCACAAATATTTCTCAGAAATACAACGATGATGAATAAAAAGTGGCCTCTGTCTGGATGTTGCAATGGTGATCAAAGATTTTAGGTTTTTTGCATTTTTTTCGCCTGGGGTCATCGCCAGCTAAATTTGCGAGTATTTTGTATATTTCACTGCTCACTATTTTCTCTTTTTTTTTCAACGTCACTTTTACTTGTGCAGCGGTTCATTCGTTACCTACGCAGCAATTCTGGTGAACCTAGTACATTGACTTCAATCCTACTTTTTTGATGACACGTCTTCTGCCACTTGTTTTATTTGCGCTGTCCGATGTGGAAATCTGCACTATTTCGCAAACGAATATGTGCTCTGCAATCCATAGTTGCCTATGCCAGATCAAAACAAGTCGCTTTTTAGTTTTTTTCATTTCACTTTTCTACGATATTGAGGTTCTTCGAACGGCAGAAAGTAGAGATAATTTGTCCTTTTTTTTCAAATTCTGAAGCATATATACGGTACCCATTAGTTTGTAAAGCATGAGAGCTACTATACCACTTTATTTCCACGCAGAGGAACTTATTTTTACTGTATTTACAAGCAGAGAATTGACTTTGTAGCAGAACGCCGTCTTGTTACGCGAAAGACTCGAATTTTATCCCAACGCTGATCCAGAACTTACATTACTTATTTTATTTGCGTCTCTCTCGACTTTTCTGTCGCGTAAAAATGATGATTTTTCGGCCACAACCAATGGCGCGGACACCGACGCTGACGCTCCAATTTTTGCGTAACGAGCTTTTTATTAACGCTGTCACGTTAAAAACTTACAGGTGGGTAAGCACAATTGCAAGGAAACACTTACAAGTTCTTCGTGGCTTGATGTCCTGTCTCCCTTGTTTTCCTTCAAGTTTGTGCAGAAAATTCAATTTTTAAGGCTTTATCCCTTTTTTATACTGGTTTTTGCGCGTCTACCTATTTCAATAAAAATCCTGACTGTACATACTGCCACGGTGATGAGACGTGAACGAAGGAAGCAGTCTGGACGTTCAGGTTAAACTGTTCGCTGGGCCGACCTATTGGCCACATAATAGGAAAGTCAGGTTAGAGCAAGACACTGGTGCACTGATAGCGGTGAACAAAGCGTCGGTCTTCGATCAACTGACTAACGGCGAAGCGCGTCGACTTTTATACATATGCCGTCAAATGGTCCAGTCTTATCTCTGGTCGTCGCGGAAGCTCTGGAATATTCTGCAGCGTTCGCTTTTTGCGCGAGATCTTAACAGAACGATCTATAATATACGCGAACCTTCTATAACAATCAGGCTCAGTTTGCGTGAAGCATCTGACATGCTTTGCGGGTGGAAAGGAAATCAAGCAAAAGTGAAAATAATAAACGCATTTGGCAGTACGAAAGAAATCCAAATTACCAAAAAAAAACAACGACAGGCCTGCGCGGCAGGCACAGCACAACACAGCGAAAGCTAGAAGAGCTACAACACTAATTGGGTAACATCTGCAGGCACACCTGCTGGGTACCCACTACGGCAATAATAAAAAAAATTTCTGGGTAGTAGGCCGTCGTTCGTTTCTTTGTTTGCTTGTTTGTTGCCTGTAAGCACTGACGCCTAACCACTCTGGTAAATTGACCATGAAGGCTTTTAGTAGCCTGCATGTGAAACACTGATTGACAGCCCCTTCTTCAGAGGGCAAAGAAAAAAGAATAATAGCAAATTACCTTTCAAAAAATAAATTAATAAAGTAAAGATGAATCAATAGAAGAAAAAGAGAGCCAATACTATATTAGAAGATTAAAATTTTGAATAGACCAGACAGTTGAGTTTACCTTACCGGATCGGAATTGAATTAATGTGTGACTTTCTTTCACGTTATCAATCATTTCAAAACAAATCGTCAAGAATGTATATTTAAGCAGGCGTTATATTGAAATGCGTTTAGATTCTTGAATAAAACAGCACACCGCCTCAAATACTTCTCTAGCTAGTTCCAAGAAGGAGGCTCCGAAACTGGGAACATTTTCTGCAGTTAAATTTAAACCTACTATGGAAAACAAAACCACTGAAAACTTTTGCCTAAATAATGAATAGTTCCTACATGACATAAAGTAATGTTCTATTGCTTTTGCTTCTTCGCAGAATGGGCACACTGGAGATATCGCCAGACCAGCTCTGTGTAAATAAAAGTTTAACGGAGGGACAGGAGATCGAAATTTGCTAAAAATAACTTCTAACTTTCTAGACTGACTCCTCTGAGGTTTCCAGATATATCGCAAGTGCTGATACTCTGTCAATTTAGTAATATTTTTCACCTTATCTGTATTAGTAGCTAACTTTCTATATCTCATTGACACTTTGTATTCTATTTCGGGGAGTACCGAGATCAGAGGACCATCAAGCGAAGCTCGGGCTAATCAATTGCCTATTTCCTTATACTGTAAGCCAATGTGGCCTGGGAACCATACTAAATTTAGGAGTTTCAGTTGGGGTGGAATGTTATGCTATGCTTCTTCACTCTACGGAAAAGCGTGGCATCCACTAAACACTCGCAAAGAATTTTGTGCCAATTGTTCATGTAGTGGCAGACGACGATGACGAATTATGCCAAATGTGGATATGCCCCACAGTTGATAGGTGATCAAGAACAAACTTTTGTAGTGGGCTGGAGCTGGATCACTGGGTGGCCCACTCGTTGCGCTATTCTCGTTGAATGACGCCTGGTTGTTCTTTTGCAGTTATAAAACTTTTTAACAATCATATTAACACGATTACTATCCCGACATCAAGGCTGCCTGTAAGGCAAGTTTGCGGTGTAGTCCTGAGCACCGGCATGGCTGAGTGGTAGAATACTGGGTTAACAGGCAGCGGACCCGTGTTCGAGTCCCACCGTGTCCTTGGTACGAGTTTTGTTTTATTAAAACTGTGGTAGTGGTTACGGACACTCGCGGCGGCGGCAACCAACTACAGCGCCGCGCGTGACCCGAATTTCGATATCATAACAGCACTCACTGTAAAGGCAAATCTCCGAAGATCCAACCATAGCATTGTGTTATTCATCGCTTGCGTATGACTCCAAGCTATGGCAGTTGTGTGCGGGCGCAGAAGGTGGTGGGTTAGGCTATTGGTTGTCGTGCTTGCGGTTTCATGAACACTAGCACAAAACCACTCGTTTTGCACATAATTAGGGAACGTTCTGTAAGGATGTCAATGGTCAGAAAAATAATCAAAAGATATTCTCTTGAAGAAAAGTTTCTCCTGTTCGAGTGCTACATCTTGTTACTGCTTTTCTTTGATATACTTGTGTGTTGCTACGTCATCAAAAATATCAATCTTCAATTATTAAAAAAACAGTGCATATATACATGTTTATTGCTTTCACTTATTTGGTATACTGATGCTCATAATGCTGTACGTAACTATTATTTTGTAATCGAGCCATTTATGTACATGTTGATATGTGTGCGTGGTGTGTGTGTTGTGCAGTATTCCATTGCTGTCTTCTGTACTCGTTGTGCCGAGAGCAGAGTGAGGCATGTTTAATATGCACTTTGCTCTTGCACGATGACAACTCATGTCGTCTGTATTGTCAAAGCTGCACATGAGCCTTGAACTTCTACAGTTCAAGCTTCTAAAAAGAAGTTTAGTGCGAATGATTGCGTCGTTCCACTATACCCTGTTTCAATCATTCTGAGTCTTTGCTTCATGATATTTAGGAACTTTTTTACCTACAAGATTCGTTTGGAAGACAATCCAGTATTTCAGAATAACTTTCCAGACACCATTCATCATGAGCGTCGGATTTTGTAGCTGAAGGGGCTCAAACCAAAGCAGCCTTTGTACTGCAATGCTTAGAAGAATAAAAGGCTAGAAGCTCGCCAGCGATATATGCCGTATAGAACTTTTTTTCGCTAGTTCACCCACACAGTAGTATTTTAAGTCAACTGTTCAAGCTAGCAGCGTTGCGAAAATCCCTTTGTGTACTTGTTGCAGACTACCTATATGGCAAAGCTTCAACAACATAGTATGTTTTCTGTTCCCCGATTCTCTTTCCAGAGGTGACCTCGGCGTGACTCGTTACTGGTGGTTGGGCAGCAGGGGAAATCTTCTCGATAAGCTCATTCTTCTGGATAATTCTTCATATCTCGAGTCCTGCTGCTTTTATTCTTCTCTCTGATGAAGCCATACGTTCTTTTGAATTCCTATCGCGTCTGCCGAATCTTTTTTTCACATAGCGGTGCCTTTCACCCCACGAAGTATCCTAGGTCACTGATCATTCAACCGTGCCTTCTTGTGTTTCTGTTTGGGCTGCTATTCAATCAATTTTTTGGAAGTCAGTCATACAATTTATATACGTAGCCTAAGAGGTACTGCAACACCTATTGTCCTATTAGTATGTCATTCATACTCTGTCTGCCTCGGAGTTTGTTGTCGTACATTGTTCAATGGCTCACAAAACTAATATGCTTACAAATAAATATCTACAAAAATGGTTCATAGTGCTTCTGATTTGTTACCACAGGTCAACAGATCAGGGGGGCCACCTGTAGAGTTGATGTGCTCGCTTAAGTGCGCTTGCCATTGTATTCATCCCTATCTATTATTCCGCATCTTTTCGCGCTCTATATTCCTTCTATTGGTGCAGGACAGCACATTGTACGCGAGTCCGTTTAACTAACTAGCTTTTTCCTGCTTTTTCTTGTCGATTTTTGTGATTATCTTACATAGTTGTTGCAAAAGATAGTGGGCACGACTTTAGAGCGTGCATTAGAAACATGTTAGTGCTTCCTATACATTGCTGCTTATTCAGGATAATCCTTCATTGCTTTTCAGTGCCTCGTCTTTCATCCTTACTTTGTCCTGAGCGAACACTGTTTTGTTCTCTTTTGTAAGCCACAAACGCGTTCAGTTAGGCACACTGATGGTGAATAAGAAGAATGTGAAGTATATTCTATACTGAAAACTAGTATCTGATGCCTACAAATACCATTGTTGTTGTTTTTTCCAAATATTTCAATGCCTCGCGCATGCATTGAAAATTCTTGATGTCCAGTTATCTCATTTATTATTGGTGGTCGGCGTTCTCAATAAGTGCTTCAGATTTTTTTTACAGATTTCAGATTTTTTATTGGTACGAATACAAGAATGTGACATGTGTTTAGTATACAAAAGGAGGTTCCTAAGTCATAGACTGTATCGGGACCTCCAAGACTGTATCGGATTTTCGTCTAAGTTAGGCCGAAGCGAAGTATGTTCTTATATATAGCGCAAATTGTAAAACACATGCACACGCAAATATATATAGCGCAAATTGTAAAACACATGCACACGAAAATAATTCGCGCAGCCTGCAGTACTGAACTAAGTCGCGAAAGGCTGGACTGTGGCAGGGTTGGTAGCCTCGTTGCTAATCCAGGTTTGGATAGAGTTTTACCCTCTCAGCTCCTACTTTTTCACATTTTCGTATGCTGTAATTTACATGGCTACGCTTTTTCCTTTTCAAATCCTTTTTCTCTGCCTATTACTACTGCTTTCTCTGTACATATATTTATTTCTGTTTCTTTAAATATATATTGTCTGTCTTTTTTCACTACGTTTTTCTTTCTCTCGCTCTCTTTCTTTCTTTACTCATTTTTCCCTCTTACTCGCCCTTTTTTTTTGCCACTCTTTTGCTATACCGCAGTAAATGAGGTCTCGCTTTGCTGTGCTGGCGCGCTTTGATAACCGAGTGACTAGGACACTAGCTTTCGGAACGGGAGGACTTAGGTTCGAATCTCACCTCGACAGAAAAAGTTTTTTTCTGAGTATTGCTCTTTTCAAATCTGTTTCTCTCTTTCGGCTTTTCTCTCTCAATCTTTAGTCGTTTCCTCGTCCACCACTGTTACTGCATCCCACGGCGGACAAATCAGTGCACTGTTCTAAAAGCGAAGCAGAAGGTCAATTTGAGGAAGGTGAAGTAAAAGAGGACAAAATCAGCGTTAGCCAGTTCATACAGATGAAAATTTTTCGTCTAAGACGCACGGCAAACCTCGCTCCTCATAGCTCTGTTGTAAAAATAATCAAAATGGATGAAGTATAATTTCATTATTAGCTCATTTTTGGTGGACACATCAATGGTAGTAACTGAGATGATGTGTTATTATAGTTGCTTTAAACATTTCCGGAAAATATAGCGTAACAAGTGGCGTTTCGGAGACTTCAGAAACTTTCGCAGTTGAGAAGTCTCGCTAGCATACCCACCGCCTTCAAAAGCGAGACAAAGATAACATAAAAACCCTGGCTACAATGCTTCGCGAAGATCGTTAATGAGTTAACTATTATGCGGGTAGTGTGCATGTTCTGGGTACTGAGCGCCCATCGTTTCACGCAAATGCAAGTGCTATGCATTTCCACTTAGCCTGCCATGCTTATGTTCATCAGTTGTTCGTCAGTGTCTTCCATCACCGGGAAATACTGCGGTTGTAGCATCTGCATACGTTTCAGAATGCAGAAAAGAACAATAATGACACTCATTGTTTTCTAGATTATAATACTAAAAAAGGTAACGACGTGTGTCGCATTCACTGATGGTGTTGAGACTATGATGGCGAGTGCAGTGCATGCACATAAAGCAACGAAAAAGCGCGGTGCAGTGACTCCAGCTTCGTGCGCCAATACAACCAAAAAATACATGCTGTCACCATGGCGACAGGTGTTTTTTTTTCAGTTGTAGTTGTATGTAAGATAAATATTATTGTTTTTCTCATTTTATAATAATGACACCAAAAAACAGGAAGGTGCTTGCAGCGCTGTAAATAGACCATGCGAAACACCACACTCGCCTATTATTGAATGAATTAGTAATATCCGCCTATGTCGTTTATACATGAGCACGAACAGGTACTTCATAGAAAAGTGATCAAGTTCGTAAAGTTGTGGTCTTCTGACTTCTATCTTGCATCCGCGTCCGCATGTCTTGACTTTTAGAATGAGCCACAGGAAATCTTTTATAAAGTACTTTCGTTGTCAGCTGCCACACCGGAAGTACTTTTCAAAGCCGCAGGTTAGGGCCATTTCAAAAAAACACCAGGCTTCATATCAGCATTATTTCACATTACAAAAGGAGATATGCCTTTTACAATGATGTTGGCTCTGTAATTTCATTCTGGCACTGCAGTCAGTATCTTCGAGTCAAATATCATGCCTAACGTTAAAAAACACAAAACAAAACTAAGAAAACATTCGCATGTTTGTTCAATCATTGTAAACTTGAGTTGCGGGTAACACGTGAAAGCAATAAATACAGGCGTTATTTGGTGACGGTCACGTATGACAGTACAATTTTCTCACATGAGGTTGACGAGTGAGTCCTAAATGCTGTGGCACTAGAGAAACACTGTGGGCAGAAATACATGCGTTTACTTCGCCTTCCATTTATAGTTCGTATTTACTTTTATAATACTTGCCTTGTACAAATAGAACCCTCTCAAGTATGACACGTCTGCATCATGCGTATTGCACAACTATGATAGAAATGCACACAAGATTGCCTGCTTTGTAGGCGAGCTTCCCCATCCGTATTATTTCACTTTTATTCTGGATTCCTGCTCTATTGCAGGTAAGACCCTATATATTGGTGGTAATACACTTGTTGCAAGACAGCTCCAACATCATGGAGAGTTGTCGTTGTTTAATGTTAATGGCGCTAGTTTGCGCAACTCTAATAAGGCAATAAAGATATGCGCCTCCTGTATAAGAATAACCACACTCTCTCGTTTCTATTGTTAAGCGATTGTATGAAAGCACTCCGAAAATTGCCGGTCTTGCAACTGCCAGCCAAGAGCCGTCATAAGCCCACCAGACTATCAACGCTACATCAAACATGTTGGCGGGCAAGAAGGGTGTACCACCGACATGAAAACGTCTCACTGGAAGAACAGCATGCTACTGTGTTTCCCCCAATGGAATTCTTTCAAGAGTCAGCGCCATAGTGCACGCCTTTTCTTGTTTTTCGTCTGTGAAAGTCACGCTGTAGACGTAATGTACGCGCCGTTCGTTGATGCTTACTTGGCTTTATTTATAAGGGGATGTAGGAAGTTGTAATATATAACGTTGCTGCGCACTTCTCAAGAAGTACCGCTATAACACTATTCTAGGTTGAGATGAATTGCGAATGGAGTACTGGATACACCATGGTCCATATAGTGGCGCAGGCATACCGTAAATATGCGGCTGTGTTTCACTAGCAAGTTGATAAAAAAAACACCGACGTAAATATTACTGACACACAGAGAGGTATTGCATATACTTGAACTTCCATGAGCCGAAAATCATTTATGGCGGTCTGAGGAAGAACACTCGCCTTAGCTGCGATAAAATATTACACCCACTCGTCAGAAACAGGCCGGAAAAAAGCTAGGCCTAGCACAGTGCCAGAAATGAAACAGAGCACCCACGCGTGGAGGCACACCAAAATCAGAACAAAGAGAGCAAGAAATCTGTGCGAGAAGCTCCATAAAGCGCGCTGCTATATAGGCAGAGTATAGGGAAAAGTAGAGTTGTGGTTGCCGAGATTACCTGTCACCTACCTCGACGAAACTACACGTCGGCTGGTATCGCCTACACCCAGAAACATACTCGGGTGAGTTCTTACTAGGCTGATCGAAACTCTGTTAGGACGTGAAGTTCTGAGCAGGCCTCGTCAAAGCTTCAGGAAAACCAAGTGCGCTGGTATTAGGAATGCTTCGTTACTTGGGCCGAATCACGAAAATGATAAAAAAAGTAAATTGTTTCTTCCTTTTGCCGACCTAAAGTATCGTTTACGTTTAACGAGTGACGCCATATAACGAAATATTCGGGGGAGGAGGGGGGGGGCAATTGGGAGCTGGTGGTTCTTGTATGAACGAAGGCTATGCAGACGACAGAATACGTTCGCAATAAAGAAAAAATACGCACAGTGCGAAGAATTAAGAACGTCACAGTGCGTGTAGCTGTGCCTAGAAAATGTCTTTAACGTGCAAGTATAGATTCAAATTTGACAAGCACCGTCGTGGAGTATACCGACTGTTTTCATGTTCCCTACCAGTTCTGACTGAGTCTTCTTGTTTGCTGTATCTTAGGCGTCTGACTACGTAACAAACATAAGCTTTGTCATGAATTCCCCATATGGCCCTGACAGTTGATTACTCTTCACAGTTAAAAATTATGTTAGTTCTTTACAACTTTCGCTACTCGCAGCCATAGAATTAAAGTGGCGCTGTTCGAACAAAAAGATAATAATTGAAAACTTATAGTGTGCCGGAAAAATCCAAATCGCCAAGCCTTTTTTGTTTTTTTTAATCTTGCTGCGGAAGTTTTTCTTTGCGTTATTTACCAAGGAATATGCCCTGCCAAATTCTCTCTCGGTGAGAGTGCCTTTCTTATGTAATGCAATTATGTTTGGGCGTCGTGGTTAGTTTACTCCATCCAAAATATGCCCTCGCAAAACCACAAAGTATGAACCCAATGGGACATGCAGCTACGTAAATAACTACATGATGTTGCGCATGCATAAAAGAGCTAAGGTAAATGGCTCAGAGAGTTCTGCTGTTCTGAAAAGAGAGCATATGTGTGGATATTTTGCAAATTCGCACTGCAATGTTTGCATTCTGACGAGCCCTGCCTATACCAGCGAACCTTTGTTGACATTTCTCGGTCGAACAACGAACAATATTCGCAGCAGATGTCTCACACAAAACGCTTCTGAATTCCTTCAGAAAAAGATAAGATTGCGCGAGAAAAAATGAAAATGTGAGGTTAAATGCAAGGGTTTTAACCAAAAATGGATATTTTATTTGCTACCGTGCCCTGGGGAAGGGCAAAGGGTAAACGGAAAGTCATCAATACACGAATGATAGGGGAAGGAGGTGAAGGTACAAACACGCACAAAGACCCGCAGGAGTGTTATAATTGTTAAACGAGGTAGGCCACATGCAGAAATTTTAAAAGCGTTTGCGTCACACTCTGTCGTGAAGCGTGATCGTTCGCATTCAAAAGATGATAGCTCAGAAGGTAGCTCATTGTCCACGAAATCCCTAGGTATTTCTTTCCTCTTCTTTCTTATGTACTGAAAACTATTGAAATGCCACCAACCTATCTTATTGACTAATACTCGTTTTCGGCAGCCGTGGTCTCCCTAGCGCTCTTTGAGCCCCTGGTTAAACGCGTCCCCCACTCAATAGTGAGGGAGGACTGGCGAAAGGAGAAAGGCGCTTCGCGTTAGCAAGGCGTGTGCTGAAAAATGTGGGACTAATAAAATTTGACGTAAGTGGCGTCGTACGTCTTCCAAGCATAGCATAAAATGACGGTGGACGTTGGCGGTGCATGAGAGAGGGTCTGAAAAGAAGCAAGTTGTCGGAACTTTGGTAAAAGGGAAAAAGTCTAGGAGCTCAAGTCTTTCAGGCGCGGAAACACTGCTCATACTGATTGCCTCTGGGAACTTTACTGAATGCCATGGCATACGATGTATGCAGTAGTTTCATCAGTGCTGAAGTCTTCAGATGCAGCAAAGTGTACCATTCCTATATATGTGACTGGAGGACCAGCCCAAGCTTCACGATGTCAGAGAATAGTCGCTTTTGAAAGGGTTAGAACAGATCTGATTGAATCGAGCTAAGAAGGCTCACTATATAATGACGTGATTCAATCTATTCTATACTGCTAAAACGTGACGCAGCAACAAACAATAATACACCCACTCATGTTATCACAAGATCTGTGTGGAACAAGTCCTTCTACTCAACCCCCCTAATTGACCGCCTTGAAACCTATCTACGACTCAGCGTTCTTACCCCAAATAACACTGCACTAAATACTCACCGCAGCACTAGAAGGAAAAAAAAAAACATATTCACTTTTGTGCTATTCACATATTCACATATTTTTTGCTAATAAATATTTGCCCGGAAGGGCTGTCACAGAAATCACACCCTCAATGTTTTCTTTATCGAAGAAAACATCGAGAAATGAACTCACATTGCAAAGCGTGAAAAATGCGTACTAATTATAGTGAAGCATTGTTTTGAAAAATCTAACAAATATACTATAAAATATCATTTTTACAATGTACGCAGCAATACTTGCCTAAATTGGAGTAATATTACACACAAGAACATGTGTTTCTGACTTCTTAGCTTAAAAATGGTGTTTATTGATAACACGTTGGCTGTGTCTAAAGTAAAAGTTTTTGCTGGCTTTTTCAGAAAATTACACCTGCATGAGTCATACCGAGGCTAAGCGTTCTGATGCAGGTAAGTGTATTAAGATGCACAGTTTGTCCTCCACAGTAGGGGTTCTTATTATTGTGTGTGTTTAAGCACACAAATGAGCTAATTGCGAAAATAAAAAAGTCAATACATTATCAAAAGACAAGATGTGACTGTGCGAAACCTTCATTGTGTCCCACCTCACGGAAAATTTTTGTATGATATTCGAAAACCTTGTAGGTCTTTATTGTACGTAGAACTAATGATAATCTTTCATACGGTGGTTGAGATGCAAAACATTTCTATTTCAGAAAATGAACAAAAAAGACTTGATGCGTCTTGCATAATTCAATGGTCAGCCGCGATGGTGGGGCGCAAATGGAGCTGGCTGCTGCTCGAGCACGCCACACCGAAGAAACGTTGCTTGGGCTCATTTGTTTTTGGTTTCAATAACATGAGTCTAGCGAAATAAACATTGCCTAAATCAATTTCTTCCTCTATTGTGCGTTTAAAAATAGACACAGCTACTATACATTTCTAGATTTTATGTTTTATAACTGCATAGAAAAACTTCCACCATAAGTCGCATACCTCATTAGAACGAATATTACGTTGGCTCCAATTCCCCGACCCAGAAACAATTCGATTGAAACTTAGTCGATCTAAACATAGTCGATCTAAACATTCAATTTAAACCGTAGTCTTCGCAGAATGTACTAGGTCATTAATTTTTTCTGGCTGAATCCTGTAAGAACTTTTCGACGCTTACGTCTTGATTCACTCAGTAGTGTTGTAGAAGCAAAGGAGGATGAGTCAGCTCATGGATTAGAATTCTTACGACTGATTCAAAACATTGAACATTGAACTAGGGAGCTTCCTCATCTGCATGCCATCAGTATTTATCATGTAAATTATTATTATATAATCTGTTTCAGCTATGATATAAGCTGTTTGAAGGAAAGCAGGCTTTAGTGTTCTTCTTTTGCTTCACAGCATTCGAAGATCGATACGTTTTTTGTTATGGCAAAGCAGATTCAATAGAATGGAATAAATAAAATTAGGAGTTGCATCAGAAAACAAGGATGCATATTTTAGTATTGTGCTTCAATGAACCCCCTTACACTGTCTTGTTTCGAGAAGAGCCCAAGTAGAACGCAGGTGCGTCTATTTTACGACAAGTAGCTCATTTATTGTATTCAAGATATAAAGTTATAGTGAATTGCTTCGGTGCAAGCTGTCTTACTACGTTGCTTTAGGCAAAGCAAAAAGTTCGGAGCTACTCACAAAATACTGTAGCTGTGCAAAACTTCAGTACTAATGTTTTGACCCTTAGTCATCTGACCGATGTTTTTTATTCAGAGCTAGGTCATCCACCTTCGCCATTTTGTGTTCAGGCAAAAGCTAGTGGAAAATGCAGTAAAGTTTATGTCCTGCTTTTTTTGAGCGGCGAAAACAGCCTACACAACGTTCTAAAAATATATTTTGTCGTTTCTCTACGTATTTTAAAGGGGTGCTCTCTTTCAGAAGGCTCTTAAGATATAAATTCAAAAGCGTTTCCTTGAATTCAACCGGTTGCATCAACGATTTCAATCTCTAATATGTGATAAAATAGAGTTTCTCTATCTGCAGTCGCCATCCCCTCACAGTGTGCTTCTTCGCTTCCAAAATCCCCTTAGATATGCTGCAGTGGTCGTACGGCTTCGTTACAACCTCCTTTTCTGGTCACGTTCTCCATGCTCGAGGCACTGAACCGCATGATCTACTCATAGTTAGGATGCACTGAGGCATTTTGATTTAGCGAGGTAGACGTAAGCATTTGAGAAAGCTGCAGTATAATTCTTGCCAAAGAATGATTGAGCTTTGCACTATATATTATTTATGAGAACAACCAGTTTCTTTTGTGTATACAATAACTGACCCCGCTTAGCACAGTTTTTATTCTTCAGGTTTTTGAGCGCATATTGGTGAAGATTACACGATCTTCTGAAAGTGTTGTTGAAGATATTGTGGCTTGATTTTTACCTTCGTGCAGATGATCTCTAGTTCTGGGTTCATAAAATTTCAGTTAATAAACAGATTATACTGCAGAATTTAAACAAATAGCTTTACGAAAATAGTTCATCTGATATAATCACCGATGCTGGGAATTTCTTGTATCGGTGTGTTGTTTTAGCGACTATCTGACACGTGGAGCAGCTGTCTATCAGTAGAGTACGGACGAAACAGCGGCCGCAGTTAGCCACATTAATGCTTTCACTTTTATTCGCTTCATGTTTCCCGACTGACGAGAACAGGTCGGCTGGTAATTTTATGCTTGTTTAGAAGAAACTGACTAGATTCGTTCCAAATGAAACATACTAGCCAGCTTATGAGAGTAAATGTAGAACCACCGCAAGGCATGCCCGGGATGCCATTGCCAGAAAACGCAACCAACAGAATACGTCTAGAACTTCGCAAAAATAGAAGACACAAAAGAAGTTGTATGGTGATGGAAGAAACATCGTTTTCAATTACGCACATGTACGTGCACTGCCGTACTCACTATTGCTTTATCTTATATGCAGCCATACGCCTGAAGAAAGAAAGCGAGATTACAGAGAAGTTCGCTCTGCTGTTCACTGTAACCAAAAGTAGGTTGAGATTGCAGTAAACGACTTAATTGTCTTCTAGTGCATACCCCGAGGGGAATTTTTCAAACACCGTTCGGAGGGAGTAAAAGTTTACTCCCCAACAGTATGAGGCTTACAGATGGATTTAAGGGAGTTTATATTAACAGCCATCAGCAATATTTTTTAGGTCAGTACGTTGGTAAACTTTTACATTCATTGAGAAAAAAATAACGTCCTCAGCCGTACGATGCGCAAGCGCAACTTTATATAAAAACATTCAAAGCGCACATTATTGATCTCATGTGAACTAACATACACGCAACGTTCGCGTAATAATATAACACTCACACTGACGACAGCTTGTCACTGGCGCTGCACAACCACGCTTTTGTCGCCAGGTGTATCTAGGCACCGTACTAGACCTCACATGCAGCTCTTGAGGAACCCTTCTGTTAGGAATAATTAAGAAATAAATATTCACGGCGTAGGTATCAATTTGCGGTGGCCGAATGGAAAACCTTCAACAGAGATGCCGTTTATTTTAAGCCCACCTAATATTCAATGATTTTTTTTAATTATAGCGAAACTTAACTATTAGCTGGTGCGCAGTCGCATAAACTGAATTTGCACTCGCAATAATGTGCATGAATGCGTAAAGAGCACTGAATCGCACGCAAATCCGAGTGGTCGTGCATGAACAGCCGATCGGTCGTACATTCAGCAGCACCGGCGAAAAACAAAAACAAAGTGAACGATCGATTTAAAATGCATAGATTGTAAGAATGAAACAATGCATGCGCGTATTTATTTGCGCGTCAACGATAAAATTTATCTGCCAGTCTCGCTTTTATCTGCCACTCCGAAATGAACATATTGTCACATCTTAGACTCGTTTTAGATGCGGAAGCATCTTATACTCGCGCCTTGTAATGCGCCGTCCGCACCGCTTCTCGAACATTCGACAGCTGACGCGCGCGCATGCGCCGTCGCGCCGTCGCCCACCATCTGTGCCGCGCGCGCTTCTCCTTCGAGAACATTCGACAGCTGACAGCGCATGCGCCGTCGCGCCGTCGCCATCTGTGCCGCGCGCGCGCTTCTCCTTCGAGAACATTCGACAGCTGACAGCGCATGCGCCGTCGCGCTGTATATATACTCAAGGTCGGCGCTCGCTCGCTCAGTTGCCGCTCGTCCGTTGGTTTGTACGGCGCGTCGACGTCCGAAGTCGCCATGAAATGAATGCCAACGAATCCACAAACAGAATGATCGACGTCCCTTCGACCAGCGCCGCCCTTTCGCATACGTGTGTACGTGTTCACTCATTTAACACCCCCTCCTACAACCACATTAACCAATTTAGCCATCGACCTAAGTAAGTCGCAATTTAACACCCCATTTCACAACCACGTTAACCAATTTAGCCATCGACCCAAGTAAGTCGCACTTTAACACCCCGTTAACCAATTATATGCTCCGCATCCTCCTCAGTGTTCCCCCGAGGGAAGCTGCGGGCAATTTTTTTTCTTTGAGCAGCCTTTGTTCTTTCAAAGAGAACTTTGTTTTGAGTCGAGATAGGCAGTCCCCCTTTTTTCCAACATCTAGTAGCAACCACCGTTACGTTTTCATTGCAAAGTGCTTCTTTACTCTCCGACTATCTTCGCCGTCATCTATAAAATGAACTTGCCTGCGCAAGCGACGAACAAACGAAACTTTTCCGGAACTGCCTAAGCTTCAAGCCACTTCCTGTACCATTCACGCACATGTGCACAAGTGGCACTCGACGGAGCAACAGCTGCCGCTGCTGTTAAGTGCATTCACTTTTTTTTGTGTCACAGTATTTCTATTCTTGTTTATACCTCTTCTTTAGAAGGGCATTTGTTTGCTCCGATATGCTGCGTCGTGAAGTAGCTCATTTACATGTCATCGTGATTGCTAGTCATTGAAGCGTTGCTAAAGATAGCGGCCAAGGAGAAAGCACTTTCGTTTTATCACGCCAGGTTTGCGCTAAGAGAACAGGAACAATGTGTGGGCGCCATTTTTGTGTATTTCGGCACGTGCTAATGAAGATTAGCTTGTAAAGTACAAAGGAACACAAGCGAAAAGCACAAGCACCAAAATATGGCACCCAAGCGCACAGTTGGAGAAGGACAAAAGTGAACAGCCACTTTAAAATTAATGTCACTGCCGTGAAAGATGTGAGCTTGTCTTTGTACTTGCCTTTTTTTCATCTGTGTTCAAGTTTCCTGCCCTGTGTGTATGTATATGCAATGTATTCACACCAACAAAAGCACGGTACAGCCCCTATAATGAGCAATAAACTTAAGTGAATCAGATTATTCAGATTGGTGCTGAGATACCTATTTTTTTACTACGTAATATACGTAAGCTCTTCAACGAATATAACAAATATCTGCTGTAGCGTAGCTATGTGTACGTATTTTTTCAAGTACTAAATTCCGAGCAGCTAACTTTACAGAGCTGAATTTTGAGCATATCGTCTCGTTCATGCTCTAAGTGCTATGTGAACTGTGTGCAAAGCCTTAGGGAAATGTTCTTAATCTAGACGAAATTTGAGAGTCCTGCCTTGCAAAAACACTTGAACTAATTACGTGAGCGAACGTCTCAACATGTGATGAAATGTGAGTGGGAAAGGTTGACGAACAGTATTTCGTTTGAACGTACGTTTATGCGTCCAGAAGAGCTTTACAAAAAATGTAAACGTTTATACAAGGTATGCCACGATAAGAATACATTTGTTAGTTTCCCTGCTCATCTACCATTACAAACTGTTTCAAGCGGGTTAACTTTTCTATTTTTCCTAACGTCCCTTCACAGTTACACATCAACGCCTTCAGGTACTCTCAAGTGACAAGTTTTTCACGCTAATATTCCCATCAATAACACAACGACAAAAAAAGAAACTCAAAACTCTAACTGTCCAATGTATACAACATATTGATTTTTCTTCGTGTCGGGCGGAACTCTAGTGATTGTAATTTTAGCGCGTAAATCATTCAGCAAAATATATCGCTGCTGTCTCCTTATTGAATCATTATGAGAGCAAACATTATTTATAGGCAAACTCAACTTCGGAGAGCCTAAATAAGCCTGCTAGAGATTTCAATGACAGTGGGCTATCCTCAAGTTCACATGCGACGAAATGAAGTACACCTTGGCTGAGCGTGTAATGTTGTACGCTTCTTGCTAGAGGATCTCCTGCAGCGGCAGGCTTGACAAGCTTTAAATTAGGATACACGTACTCCCCAAGTTGTTCATTCTGCTCCCAATGTTAGCCAGCCATTGCCGCTAGAAAGATGTAGGAAACTTCGTGAGAGTGGGGCAGAATGACGCGGTGCAAATTACAGCCCTCTGAACAGAAGTTTGTGGAACTGATTCAAGATGAACGGTCATATGTATTCATGAACAGGGTAAGAACCTTTGTGAAGACTTTAATTAAATCACTGCGAATGCTAACAGTGATCTTTCGAAAAGATCACTCCGAGCATCAAAGAACATTTAACACAGAAAGCTTGCTTTAGTGTGTATAACATTTCTAGAACCCAACGTGCCTTTTCACAAATTTCTGCACGAAAACTACCTTCACTGCAGCTTCAGAAGCGAGCTCGGCATACACGTGTGATTGCTCCCATACACGGTTCGGATGCTCTAAAAACTGTCTCAAGTTTCTTCCTTTTTTTAGCTGTAATTTTTAAAAATAATTTTTTGTGTTTTTACCCCACGTGTTTTTCTTGCAAAGTTTTTGAAGACCTGCATACCTTTTTGTGCGGTTCTTATCCATTATGTTGATCAATCTGCTCAGTTACCTACATCGATCTGCTACCGTGGTTCAATTCCTGCACCCTGAACACCCATATGGTCATTGCGTCAAACAAGTGGCACATCACGTTTTCGTTGGCACTAACATGTGGGCTAGCCACGCATGCTTACCGATTTAGCTTCAAGACGACAAAATGAAAAAAATGGATATGAGAAAAAGGCTCGACGAATAGCTTGCCAGACATTTTTTCGCATCTACTGTCCATTTTGTAGCAATTGCCATCAAGTTTTCATTTTTACTGACTGCCAAGACATTGCTTTTTGTCAGCAGGCTTCCTCTGCAAAGCATTTGGGGTTATGACAAGCGCAAAGCGCTAACTGTTAAGGACGACGACAACAAAGAAGTAGTTTCAGACGCTTTACTTTCTGACACAAAACTAAGGCCTAACAATAGCATTGCATCATGGACGTTACACAGCAAAATATGTAACAATGTAGAGTAGCTAAGAACAACACGCACTTCCCATTTAACACTTTTCGATGCTTTCGGGCTTTGGAAGACATTCGTTGAAAATCTCTAATAAGCACTCCTTTTTACGTAATACATTTGTTTGTAACGGAAGCGCACAAACAACACAAGGGTCAACTCTTGGCATCCGTACATGTTTTTGTCATTTCTACACAAATTCAAGAAAATAAACAGAAAAGGAGGCTACTGAATTGTTTCTCATTCTGTTCTAATCAGTACCTAATGATAGGGCATTACGCACAAAAGCTCTGTCTAATACTGTATAGCCGTCTTTGTGTGGCCCACATGCCTGAGCGCTGCACGGTGTTCCTGAGCTCAAGAATGGGCGTCACAAGCTGATGTCCTCCATTGCTTATGCGGTAACGTGTAAGGCACTGAGGAGTCTTGCTTTTCCTGATTTGTAATTTTGTCATTGCGTTCTAATACAATGGCACGTTATCTTCTCTGAAAGGATTACTTCTACCACCATGCCTGAAGTGTCGATTCATGTAACGTCTTTGTTAAACCACGGCATTGTTTGTGCTACGGTGGTCATTGCAATTTTTCAGAGACATAAAAGGTAACTCAAGCTGTGAAAATAAACTAACCATTAACGATATCAAAGTGGATAGGAAATGGTGTTTTCGGCATTTGTCTTCCTTGTGGTGTCCATTTTTTTGTGGTAGGTGGATGTGAAATATCCCACATGCACCGTTACCCGAAGGTATTTTTAGCATTCATATTTAACCAGGAAGTTCAAATTTTCAGTGCAAGTTAAACATCAAATCAGAGCTACAAAACAAAAATAATACATCTTCAGGTAAATTAAACTATGTGTAGATGACACGATGCGAACGCTAGCGCTTACACTTGCGACGGTGTTCACACTGGATTTCATCGCGGCGTTTCGCAGAAGAGGAACCTGGGGAGACGCAAAACCCCCAGTGATGCACCATTGTTTACTATTGGAACATGCCAATCACTGCCAATGAGAAGTGAGAAACAGAAGACTCCGATTGGACACAGAGACCCACTGCCCGCTTTTAGTTAACACGAATGCTGCGAAGATTTACTGTTCACCAACGCCGAGTAGAAATCTCCCACCGGCATGACCTTAGAATTCAAAATTCAGTGCCTATTTATGCGGGGGGGGGGGAAGCACTAAACAATTGTGCAGCGTGAGCAATTGGTTTTTTCAATCAAGAAACTCGCTATCAGCGCTGCTTGCGTTGGTGTTGCGAGGCGAGAGAGGGGGAGTGTATGAAAGGGGGGAACGCATGCGCGAAAAGTTTGTGCACGCCACCGGAAGTGAAGCCTAGAAGAAAAATAGAGGGAAAGAGCGTAGGCTTGCATACGCTGCCTGCATCAGTGTTACGAGGCGAGAGGGGGAGTGTAGGAAAGAGGAGGAGGGGCACGCATGCGCAAAGGGTGTGTGCACGCCACGGGAAGGTATACCTGGAGAGAGAAGGGGAGCGAGCGTAAGCTAGCAGACGCGGCCTGTAATGACGTTGCGATTCAAGAATGGGGGTGAGAACGCGCATGCGCAGTAAGAGTGGCCACATCACACCAGGTTTACTTCGACTTTAACAAGCTTTGCATCTAAAAAAAAACAGCCGACCCAGCACTTCCTACGGATGGATAATCAGTGAAGCTGAAACGTGTAGCCCGTAGGGGACGCCTGGTTTAATCGCGAAACTAATTAATGTTTTTCGCGTGTATTTGGTATAAGTGTTGAGAGAGAAAGAATAAAACCTTTCATAATGGCCTAGCAAGGTTGCTCAATATATCGTGCCGGTGGTTCGAAAGGTGTCGGCTAAAACTTTGTCATGACCGTATCGGCCCAGTTAATCAATTCGGCCTGTTCCCATCTATTTTAGCATGTTCAGCATGTTCGGCATGTTCCCATGTATTCCGGATAAATTTTAGACATTCGATAAGGGCTGCGATAAGAATTTGTTTGGACTCACAGAATTGCAAAAAAAAATAGCAAACGCTGCATGTGGGCCTGGTAACACTAAAAGACCACGGTGATGTGCAAGTTTAATGAACAAAGAAAAACGATCTGTGTTGACATGACCAAAGTATTATCTGTGAAGTGATGCTCAGCCATAAAACAGTTTTTGTGCTAATAAAAGAAGAAAAACTAAAGTACACTCGTCCTGCTCTCCAAGTAGAGCCTTTAAGGGGGCCCTGAAACGCTTTCTTTAGTAATCACGGAATGAATTCACTGGAAAAGGCTATTGCCTCACGAATTCAACGCCGCAAAAATTTCAAGAATCCGTCCAGTGGGAGTCATGCCACAAAGGTTTGTCGCACGCTGCAATTGCAATCTCTCTTCTCTCGTACCAACGAATGTGCTGGAAGCTAAGCAAGGAGGGATGGTAGGGCCACAGAAAAACGTTACGCACGCCTCGTGGCCTGCAGCACCTTCTTTTTTTTCTCTTCGAATGCGCCACTTTTTTGGTGTGATCGCGCTCGCATGCATGAACAAGTCACGGACTCCCGCGGCGATGTCTGTAACGAGTGAGCAAGCCATGTTCAAATCAGCCAATGACTGATAGATGGGCTTGCTACGTGTGGTTTTTGGGTAAATGGCGTGATTTGTCGAGAGAAGAGAAAGCAGTTTTTAGTTGACTTTGATTATTTATTATGAATTCCGGTCTACGTGCTGCGTTATATTGTTTGGCTCGCGTGTTGTCGGGAGCCTCTACTACCGATTGGCAGCGTTTTCTGGCCATGCTCAAAAAGTGTTGCAGGGCCCCTTTAAGAAAAAATATATGTTTAACAACCCCCTGTATACTTTAGCGCCTTTAGCCATATGTGGCATCCTGTCCTATACGCAAGTTCTATCTTTGTGTGAGAGAGTAAAACTGAAACGAGAAGATGTTGGCAGTGTTATTGAGCAAAGAATGGAAGGGATACATAAGGATATCGCACGTAGTAAATTGATTTACTAGTGTTAGCTGAAACCTGGTGGCGGTTCTACGGTAATGATGCGAAAAACGCGTCACTAGATCCCGGTTGCGGTGATTGCATTTGGCGAAGGCGAAGTGCTTCCAACTCCTGCGCTCTGTGATGTCCACGCATTAAGAAACCTCATGATGTTGAAAGGATCCTAAGTTCTGCGCTTCGTCGTCTTTGTTTTTGCCCTATCGTATGTAAATCACCATAAACAAATACCAGAAGTTGTAATTCCAATAGAGTTTCAAACGTTCTGCGTATGCAATCCTTCTGTTACGTTTGCAAGTAAAATATAATTATTTCACGACCTCACCTCACAAGAGTTATTTCGGAAAGCACCCAAATAAAGTAAACAACACCTCAAACAATTGGTCCCTAAAAGAAAGTATGAAACCTGATTAATGTTTAATGTTTCAAATCTAGGAACTGATATTTTAATTATATACTTCCTAAAAAGTATGCAAGGGTTTTATGTGCAAAGCTCAGGACAATGTTTATAATAAACAATATACTAGCGTACGTCATGCGAAAAAAATAAGCGGTATCTCACTATAGAAGATTATTCTAGTGCCGAGATTGGAAACGTGGAAGAGGGATCACAGAGTTGTCATAAATGCAAACATTGGAACCTGCCTCAATTCGCAACTCTCGTGGAACGCACAAAATAGTTTCACACAGGCGAGCGTATTATGAATAACTACTTGCCCGTTCAGGGTTCAATTGCACGAGCTTCGTTCACAGAAATTGAGTTTCTCCGTCAGCATAAATTGAAGAGGACGTATTCAAACATCGTATACCCCTGCTGACGCACAAAAAACGGAATGTCTTTTTGCGACAGCTGAAATGGCCCAAGCTTGAAGCAAATTGCTTTCAGTTCATAGAGAGCATCAGTTGCAAACACAAGCAGAAGTTTCATCACCACATGAAATCGCAAGGCATATCGTTTCTTCGATGTTGAGTCATATCGACCGATAGAAAGGAACATGTGCCCAATGAATGAATGAATTAAATAAATGAATGAATAAATCTATGCTTTCGCAACGTGGTGAAAAAACCAATACCTTCCATCAAATTGAAATGTCATACTGAGTATTGCTATCAGCTGACTGTTTTAACAAATACGGCTGCTGCTGTGAGCTAACCTACCCAAGTACGGTGTACGGTTTTAATCTAATCTGAGCGACAAAGCACGACACGCACGTAGCTGTTGGCCATCTGTAAAACCTCTACTGCCAACTTTGCGAGCACAGGTGGCCACTCCCTGTACGTCGCTGTGCAGGTCCGTAGGCACGCACGCGCGCACGCACGCACAAACCCACCCACCCACCTACACACACACACACACACACACACACACACACACACACACACACACACACACACACAGACATACATACATACATACATACATACATATATATATATATATATATATATATATATATATATATATATATATAGAAGTGTTCAATTAAGAGCTTACTTTGTTTGTTAGGCGTAATAATATGAGAACTTTAAAGAAGCGATTGCAAATAAGCGCATGCTCTCTCAGTATCTAGCATGAAAGAGTGTTCGTGTATTCATATAGTTGCAATGGCCACTTGCTTTATTCTTCGCTCAGGCCAGCATTTGGGGAAAATGCACCGAAACATCAAAACTAGGACACGGGAACATGCTTTAGGTTTCATTTAGAGCCACTTTTTTGTCATCCCATTGACATTACAGGTCCTTCTAATAACATACCCGATACTTTCCCTGGGCATATTGGCACGTTAGACACACACACACACAGACACAGACACACACACGCACACACATATATATATATACTTTACATACATGATGCGCACTCGCACTAAACTTCGCAAAGTGAACCAGCCCTAGTCCTCATCAAGTTGCCTTCGTGTGTTTTTTTCTCACTTGCACTTCGTTACCTCCGCTAAAGTCTCATTAATATGCGCATCCACGTGACGGTGAACTTACCGTGAGCTCAGCTATACAATGAAGGTACGCCACAGTGTTTACATGCGTTCACAAAATGAAGTTCTTCATTTTATCGATATAGCACAGTTTTCGTAGAGGAACAGTCACTCATGGAGGCAGTCGCGACCGTATAAAGTGCGGTAGAATTCAGTGCCATGCAAATACTGCAACAAACGTCGAATATAGAGATCAAACATTAAAGAGAGTCTCACAAAATGTGATACGATGGGTCAAAGTAAGCTTACCTGCAGCTTGCATGTTTCGGTGTCTTAGCTTTTCCGTTTCGCTCCGTTTTCTCCAAATGCACGCCTGACTGAAGGTGAATGCATGTTGTCATGGCGAATATATGAATACACGACCCAAATTTGACGGTAGATACGTAGAGAGCATACGCGTATTTGTATTCCCCCTCTTTCATGTCATTCATACAAGACTTCGATCCGGAAATCGCTTTCTCTTCTGCAATGTCTGTGGTATTTAGAGTGCAAGAGGTTGTTCGATACATCGCTCATAAAAGATCTCTTGAAGAATGATCTAGCGTTGCGGGATAGAGGGTCTCAAGGCGAATGCGCTGGAGAAAAAATGCAGAGATATGCATCTTGATCCTATTAGGTCGCAGATTCTTTCAGGGATAAAGAGAACATATTCAATATACAGTTGCTGATTCTGTGACTTTTATTCGATCATGCCGTTCGGATCTATAGTGGTGCTTGCAGAACATCGAATATTGTACCGCTAAGGGTGCAGGTATCGCTACGGCCAGCGAGATCTGAAGAATAACAATCATCTTATGAGCAATACCGCAACGCTAAGAACAAATCACTCCTCTCGCATGCTACGTGTATCTAAAAAGATTCAGCACCAATGATTTCTCTTGTACGTCGTGCTGAATCACTGTTTCTTTTTCGTAACCATTGCACAGGCGAAGTTCGAGTGCAAGCGCAAGCCGGTATGGAGAAAGACTATGCCGAATATAGAATCTCGCTGAAACAAGTAAATCCTCGCGTAACGACGGTGTGAGTTCCCCCCAAGTAACATTCTTCAACGACTGTTCTTCGCCTCTGACTTTCCTTGTAGAAATGCGTACGTCACATGGCATGTCCGCCAATCAGACCTTGAAACAATGTTTCGCTGAGGCATCGCCAGTTTTTCTCTCGTCGCACTTTTTACAACATAGCCCTCTGCCCTCGGCATTCCTTACACCTTTCTCGAAGTAACATCGCATGTCAGCTCGGCTGGTCCGCCCTTCCGCAAGCGTAATTTTTTCTCATTGTTTCACTGAAAATAAACTTCAGAATTTGTCGACGCACATTAAACGTCTCTACAGTGTGGTTGAAGACTATTCCATTGCTGGAAACGTCATTGTGTTTATGACTTGTAAGTAAGCGTGAGACAAGACAACTTACCCGGACAGAGCACCAGTTTCAAACTGATCTTTTATTTTCGCACTAACCAATAATTGAATGTCGAGCCAATGGAAAATAACATAAACAAAAAGAATGTTTGTAGGTTCACATTGTTGAAAAAAGCCTATGTACAATAGATTATCGCGACATGACTAAAATGTCTTATCTCTGCGTCGAATGAAGGTAAAAAAGCTCTTTTTGAGAATGCAATAACTGACGGTTGCGTAACACACTTACCTGGTATTCTCGCATTTTTTATGCCCGCCACAATCTCCTTGTCATCTATTGCCAAGAGCCCGAAATAAGATCGCTCCAGGCAAATTATCACAAATGGACTGTAAATAAGATGCATAATTATGCTTCTGTATTAACTACCACTCGTCTCCCTCAGCACTGATTTGTAGAGCTGCCCGTAAGCGCGCTTTCACACTAGGCACGTAGAGAGCACGCGCGTATTTGTGATTACCTCTTTCATGTGATTCACACATGACACAGCTTGTAAGATAGCGTTGCTGCGCGAAAACGGCACTTGGGCTGACTACCAAAAAAAGCCTCGTTAACCTGTCCTGTGAAACAGGGCCCGGATTCACAAAACTCACTTACGAAAACATTTTTGCGCAAGAGAAATTTTCTTGCGTAAGTCGATTCACGAAACGAAAAAAACGTCGTAAGAGGCCATAGTTGTCACATCGGCCGCTGCAAATAAAGCGCGCTGTGACTGCCCGGGAACATGTCAGCGATGGTGATGCAGTTGCTATATTTGCTTACGTCACCGAAAAGTGCGCGTAGTGGGATTCACAAGCGAAATTGTGCGTAAAAACAGCATGGCGAGAGAAAATCCCAAGAGTGGTCCGGACCACTCTTAGGAACAATGTGGCTACTTACAAACCTGCTGCCGCAGCGGTATACTTTGGTGCCCTGGCTGGTTTTGAGTTAATTCACGCCATCAGGGCTGCCTGATGACTGCTGGTTGCGTTTTTATTTCTTTCGGCGCTTTGAGCTTCGCATGTTGTTTCCCTTGTACGCAGTGGATGGTGTTGACAACCACCATCGTCAATAAGTTCGAAGTCGCAGTAATTGAAGAATTCTATTGGGCGTCAATGGCATAAAACTACGCATGTAAAGAGTTGTGGTTGGATGTGAAACCAATGTGATACGTGAATGGTCGGTGCATTCGAACGCGACATGGCATAGGATCAACCTTATTTGTTATGTTGTTGTGTTGCGCCCCATCTCATCCAATTAAAAGTGCGACTCGAGATCTTGCCTCATTGGTGGAAATTACCACCAAAGAGGTTAATGGGAGCACATTTTTGCACGCTATTGGAAATAAAAATGAGAGGAAGGTTTTAGTGAGTGGTTCCTAAAGCTTTTGCTCTAGTGTACTTTCATTGGCTCTAACTTCCAATGGTTGCGATCTCTGAAATACAGCTGTCGATACA
>WOVY01010160.1:0-17319 GCA_013436015.1 Rhipicephalus annulatus | reverse complement strand
GCCAGTGGTGGTAACTTTTGGGGGGCCTAAGTCGCCAGAACGCTTCCTAAAAGTCGTCAATTTCAGCCAAAAGTCGCTAAGTGATGATGATGATGACGTTTTCCTGAGTTTTTAGTTTTCGACTGGATAAAGCACGTTAAGGGATTATTTTTAAACAATGATTTAAATAAATTTCTGCTGTGGTGAATAAGTGAACAGTCAAAATAAAATAATCATTTCTAGTGTCGGACTGCGCTGTTCAGTTTTGGTCTGGACAAGCAACTCTGGGTCTGCCGGGAGACGTGGATTGCGCGGAATAAACTTCTAGGTCTGAACCACAGATCGGAACATGGAGGAAGGAAAGACAGGAGGGAGCGTTGCGCAACTCGATTGAAGCCCACCAAGTCGGCCCAACAAGTGACCAAAACGTCAGCGCTCGCGGTAGGTTTTAGTTCTCTCGGCGCTGTTCCGTCTTTGAAACACCTCCGTGAGCCGGCCAGTCTGCGCCGAACCAGTTCATTTCGATTAAAAGCTACCGGGCGCCGTATTTCGAGGTATCGGCAAGTCTCGTTTATTGCGTGATCTCACGGCAAAAGGGCCGACTTTGTTGGCTTCAAAACGGGTTGGCTTGCCAAGGCTGGGTGCGTGACGTCATGCTCCCTCCTGTTATTTCCTTCCCCCATGATCTAGCCACCATAACCCATGGGTCGGAACCCAGCGCAGCACTCTGCCGGAAATTAAGTTTTCTCTCTCTCTCTCTCCGCGAAGCAGGGGAACGCGTGGTGTGCATAAATTTTGTGCATGCACGCCACGCACGCTTTTTCTGCCTCATGAAGGTACTGCAATTCCACCAAAGAGCCCATACTTCGTCAATTAGCTTTCAACAATAACCTACTGCGTGCACAGCTGCTATCTAACGTTTGATGTAATATGTTACTACAATGCTAGGAACGAGTGAAACCTAAAATTATTTTATTGGACACATTGCACTCAAGAAGATCGTTTGACCAAGTATCGTCTCGTAGGGAAGAAGCATGAAGAACAGCAAATTGAAACAGTGCCGGCCAAGATGACAAGATTTAAAACATCTGAAATGTTTTAAATATTTTCATTTTGGCCGGCGCTCTTTCATTTCGATCGTTCTTCACATTTCACTCAAGTCACTAAAGTCTATATGTCAAGCAATAGTTCCACCTCACCAGTCCACACCTCCTCGTCTGCAGACTCTCCACTGCTTTGCGCACGTGCACTACTTCTTGGCGCGAACGCTGAGGAGTACGCTTGCATGGTTCCAACTTTTCTTGTCACTGTGTCAGGCAGGTCATAGGTGTGGCAGCACTTTCCAAGACGGCGAAGTCCGCTACGAACACTTAAGACCGCATTTGTGCTGGCAGTGCTGAGAGAATTTCTGAGTTTTGTCTTAACCACGCTTAGTTGGCTAAAAACTCTTTCCACTTCTGCGTTTGAGTGCGGCAAGGAGAGCACATCAACTGCGAGCTGCGCGAGCTCGTGAAACGGGTTCGAGCCAGCTGCATCACGGTACGCAGTGGCCTCGGACCAAAATGCAATGGTGTCGGTGGTGTTGGCCCAGCCCACCAGGGTCAGCTTCTTCCACTGCGCGTTCACGAGATCTATCTCGTTTGGTTGAACACCGAAATGTTCCGCCAGCTCCGTGATAGGCTCCTTGAGTACTCGCAAGCATGCTCCCACAGACAGCCGTGCCATGCCCTGCAATATCTTGAAGTTCGATGGCAGACGTTGCCGGAGCTCATTTGACAGCTTTACTGTGAAATTAACGCATCGCTGGCGCACAAAGTCAACTTCAGGACCAGCTGGTAGCGTGCTCGCCAGTTTCTCGAACTCGTATCCCAGGTATGGCTTGGGGTCCAGGTGACCATCGATAGGCTGGCGCAGCGGATCTATCTTCGCCGTTGGAATGAGCACTTTGCTGCAAACCATCTTAATTAGGAGCGTGAGGTCTTCAAGAAGCTTGCGGGATCCGCGTCGTTCCTCTCGTAGGCCTTGTTTGTACGCTGAACTTCTCGTAGCATTGGTCGAAGGTAGAGTAGATAAGCTTATTCAGCGGATCAGAGTACATCTGATACAGGAGCTCTGCGGTGTAGCATCCTTCCGTTGATCTGGCTTGTTCGAAATGTTCAGCAACATGTCCCATTGATCGAGGACTCTGACGACCGCTGGCTCCAACGATATCCATCTGGTATCGCACACCCTTGGAATTGATAGTGGTTCTTCCCCATCGCAGAGGCTACGGTAAAGTTGACTGTACGCGGCTTTACGCTTTGAAGAATGGGAAAACCACATGTGGGTTTCGCGCACCAAGAAGTCCACATTCCTGGGAAGCGTTCCCTGAACAGCGTGGGAAAGTGCGAGTTGCAAAGAATGGCAAATACACCTTACCATTATCAAGTTCGGGAGTTGCCACTCACGCTTAATTGTCTCGAAAATACCGTTGTTGACACCCGTATTCACCGAGGCGTTGTCAACTCCAATGCCGAGGAGACGCTTCTTGTCAAGTCCCATACGCGTGAGGAGGTTTTCCAATGCCCTGACGATTGTCACAGCTGTGCCATCGTCCAATTCGATAAGCGCAAGAAACGTCGTCACAATGCTCTTCCGAGCAGCACTGAAGTATCGCACCACCACACCCAGTAACTTAGTGATCGAATATCTGTACCCTCGTCGATTATCAGGCTGTATTTGAGTCACCGATGTCAGCCACCAAGAGATCCACGAAATGCGGAGATAACACATTCACTATGATCTTCGTGCATTTGCGCCGGTGCATGCGCATGCCTGCTGCACTTTTGCTGTCCATGAACTGTTTCTTGCAGAGTTCTGTCAGGTGGTCAGCGGTGAGGAATGCAGTGTGCTCGCATATAAACAGACAAAGAGCTGCTTCACTTCTGCCGCAGGAAGACTCAGTTGCGGCTGAATACTGCAGTTTCTTCTGCCGAGAAGAACTGGAGTATGGTTCAGATGACTTCTTGTGCTTGGTGGTGGCGGCATGCTTCTTGATATCGCACAGCTTCGCGTAGAATTCGCTCATGCAGTAGGCGCATGATGCTTTTGTTCTTTCGCTCTCCACAGGACGTAGCCAGCCTTTAAACTCGGGCAGTGATTCCCAACTTTTTCGATAATGCTGCTCATACTTTGGAGGCATGATTAAGCTAGAGCGAGCGAGTCGGCACGCTACACCTAGTCCTTGAGTGTACTGGAAATAGAGATGTGTCGCTCAGGAGTGAACGAAATCTTTTGAGCGGCTGTTTTTTTCTACAGAACGAGTGATCTGCGGCTCAGTGAGCCATGGTGAAGCAACGCTACCACGTGTTGTAGGTTGAACCGGTTGAACCACTTCGTTTGAGTTCGTGTTCTCTGAAGGGGTACGCTGGGTAGACCCCCGCAGAATCGGCCATGAACATGCCCGGATTTCAGAACCCGAGGAGCGAGAGGGATGGTGTGAGAGATAGGCTTGCCGATGCTCGCGGAAGCACGTGGCGCACAAGTGCGCATTCAGAACTTTTAGCATGGGTATGGTGGCTAGCCACCATAGCATGGGTGTGCATTAGCGAGGGGGGGGGGGGGAGACATCCAGGCTCCAGCAGTGACGAGCGCAGGCATCGTTTCTTTCGAGCTGCCTGCATAGACAAGGTATTCGAAATTCCAGGAGGAAGGGGCAAAGGCCAGCTTTCCTGTAGCTTCCTCTCCATCCTTGTATTTTCAACGAAGCGAAAAAAAGCGCTTGGTCCGTCTCTTTCACTGTCCGGTGTTCCGCGCAGTTTTTTTTTTTTTTTCGCTTCGTCGATCATGTACCAACCAGCCCAAAACAGCCAGGTGGCCACATTGCACGCACGCTAAAGATCGCAGCGGCTCAAGAAGCTCGATCCTGTGTGCCCTGGCCTCATTTTTGAAGCTCGTTCCGAGCATTCCCCAGTTCTCATTAGTTCCTAATATTCTATGTCTGTTTTAAAGGACCCCTGACACAAAATTTGGAAGCTTGGTGTGCTTGCGACGTTTGAGACTCTTGCATGCACTTCTTAACGATTATTAGGGGTGAGTGCTGCCTGTAAAATATTTCAACTTGGTTTTAAAGCGAAGGTGTGTGCTCATCCGAGTATTCCGGTAAAATCGACATTTTTGTGGTTTTACGTAGACAAAGGCTCCCCTTGCGTGGTTGCAGAGGTCAAGCAAGTATTGTGGGCATCGGAGATTCCGAGAACGTTTTCGGGGTGAGTACAATTCGCCGACTGGCTCCCGGCGAGGACTATTGTTCGTCACCCCTCTCGCTCTGTTGTCGGGCTGCTCTAAGGTGGTTTTTGCTGCTTACGCCAGGAATGCTCTTCTTTTTCCTGAGGGGAACACGCTCAACGCACCCACATCGTTCTATTCTTCCCCACTCTCGGGTCACCCTATTTGGAAACCGCACGTTCAGCGTCACCGAAGCTTGAGCGCATGTAGTCTCAGGCACTGCCCCGCTGTGCGGCGCTAGTTTCTTATGGTATCTAGGCGGGGCGTTTTGAACTGAAACAAAATCGTCCTCAATTAACGATGCTAGCATCAATTATACGATGCGTTAGAACATTTACGATTGAATTTTGGCATTACTAGACGGCAAAGCTACGGATTACTGTAAAAAAATGTCGAAAACAAAACTTTTCCTGTCAGTAGTCCTTTAAACATTCAATTTCAACTTTTCAAAGTCTCCAAAAAAGTCGCTAAGACTCCAAAGTGATAAAATTGTCGCTAGCACGACTGAAAGGCGCTAAATTTAGCGACTTTCTCGCTAAGTTACCACCACTGCACCTTCGTCTCGGCGCGGCGGCCAACATGGACGCCAGCCTGCACAGTTCTTCCACGGCGACCTCTCTGCGTCGCGGGGGCGAAGAAGCGGACAATATGGCGACCCCATTCCGCCAAATTCGGGTTTTCAGGAACAGCACCGAGCTCCTAATTCGCGTTCGCAATTTCCTTCTCCAAGCGCAACCACGCATTGCTTTCGTTGTGGATCGGCTCGGCATTTAGCCAATTTTGCGCAGTGCCCCGCGAGAAACCGCACTTGTCTTGCGTGCGGAAAAATCGGACATTTTCAGTCCGTATGCAATTCCCGTCCAGCAAATCTTCCGGAACCAGTTTCTTCGTCCGCTCCTTCGAGCACTGCAAAAACCAATACGGTCACTGTTTTAAATGTGGATGGCCTCCACACTACGTCCGAGCCCAGCATCGTAGTTTCAGTGGGCCATGTGCCCTTGTCATTTTCTCGTGGACACTGGTGCCCTCAGTCTCTTTAATCAGTGCCACTGACTTTCACAGTCATTTTTCCAACATTCGGCTTTTGCCTTCACACGGTCGTGCTACAAAATATTTCCAAGGGAACCATTGATAATTTAGGTCAATTTACAGCTCATGTCTCCTATTGCAGTCGCACTGCTTCCATTCGTTTTATGTAACTGCCAATGGCAGCTCGCTTTTGGGACGTGATGCCATCAGGGCTTTGTCCATCAACATCGACGGTGTGTCTATGACGTGTGCTCAAGTCGACGTCCACGATGATCTTCCACAGCCAACGCGCCTTCTGAATTCCACCATCTGTTCACCCGTGAACTGGGTTGTGTGCGCGGGTTTTGTGCATAAAGTGATGCGTCGACCAGGTGTGTGCCCTGTGCGTGCCAAGCTGCGCCGCATTCCTCTTCTTCTCCCGTGAGCAAGTCTCTGCGGAACTGTCTCGCCTTCAAGCCAGCGGAATCATTGAGCCTGTCTCTGCTTCCGACTGGGTTCTCCACTGGTCGTCGTCAAGAAAAAAGATGGATCCCTTCGACTATGCGTCGGACTTACGAGAACCGAACAAGGCAATCGTCGTAGACGGGTTTCCACTTCCTCACATTGAAGAACTGCTTCATCAGCTCTCCGGATCGGTGTGTTTCTCCAAGCTGGACCTCGCGTCCGCTTATCACCAAGTTGAACTTTCTGAGTGCAGTAGAGACTTAACCACATTTGTATCGCACGAAGGCTTGTTTCGGTTTCGCCGCGTGTGTTTCGGGCTTGCATCTGCCCCTGCAGTGTTTCAGAAAATGATGTCAATTATTCTTAAGGGTTGTAATGGCGCCCTTTGTTACTTGGATGATATTTTGGTGGTGGGGACGTACTCGCGAAGAGCACGATGCTAACTTGCATACTGTTCTCAACCGCATCAGTGAATGTGGTATGAAACTTAATAACAAGTGCATTTTTTCTGTGGATGAGTTACAATTTCTAGGACATAATGTCAGTTCCCGCGGCTTGACACCTGTTGAATCTAAAGTTCAGGCTATTGTCAAGGCCCCACGGCCTACTGATGTTAAAACCTTGCAATCTTTTTGGGTCTTGTTGGTTATTATGCCAAGTTTGTTCCCCATTATGCTGATGTTGTTGAACCACTGCGTACTCTACTTCGTCAAGCACAGCCTTTTAACTGGTCAGCTGAAGCTGAGCAGAGCTTCAATCGAGTCAAGTCAATACTGGCCTCAAAGCCAGCTGTTAGTATTTTCAATGAGAAGCTTCCCATCGTCATCACGACGATGCGTCCGATGTTGGACTGGGAGCAGTGTTTCAACAACTCAGAGATGATCAGCTGATTACTATTGCTTTTGCATCTCGTACATTGACCCCTGCTGAACGCAGATATTCAGTAGGAGAGCGTGAAGCTCTCGCTTGTCTTTTTGCCTGTGAGAAATGGCATGTTTACTTGTGGGGCCGGCACTTCACATTACGTACAGATCACCAAGCACTAGTTGCTCTTCTTTCTGCAGGATCCGAAGGCCGCCGCCCCATTCGCATTTCCCGTTGGTGTGCCAAACTCGTGTATTATAATTTCAGTGTCAGTATTGTAAGGGTTCTAATAACGTGGTTGCTGATGCACTGTCGCGCCTTCCTCTTCAGATACCGGTTACTGAAGAGTGGGATGAGGAAGTTGTTTCATTAGTTACTTCCTGCATTACTAAAGCTGAGCTTCAGGCAGCTACAGCTGCAGATTCCACTTTGTCTCAAGTTCTCAAATATTTACGTGAAAGATGGCCTTCCAAAGGTGCTCTTGCTTCTGAATTCTTGCCTTACTTCACAGTCCGACAGGAACTGTCTTGTGTCGAGGACTTGCTTTTCCGCGATGAACGCGTGATTCCCCCTGCTTCTTTCCGTAACAAGCTAATACAGCTTGCCCATGAGGCCCATCCTGGCATTGTCCGCACCAAACAGAATCTCAGAGACAGGTACTGGTGGCCAGCCTTAGATAAGCAGGTCGAGCATGCAGTTTACAACTGCCATATATGTCAGGCAGCTGACAAGTCTGCTAAACCTGCATTTTCTCCGTTGCAGCCAGTCCAGTGGCCTGATCGGCCTTGACAGAAACTCTGCATGGACATCATCGGTCCCTTGCATAATGTTCCGCAAAATGCCCGGTTCATTGTTTCTCTCATCGACTACCATTCCAAATGGCCAGAAATTTGTTTCACACATACGGTTACTTCTGAGGTTATCATTGAGTTTCTGTCTTCAATCTTCACCCGGGAAGGTTTTCCTGATGCCATAGTTACGGACAATGGTCCACAGTTTCAGTCCCAACATTTCGAGGCTTTTCTTTCACAACGAGGAATTAAGCACTTGAGGTCATCAGTTTTCTATCCCCAATCAAATGGGCAAATCGAGCGCTTTAATCGCGTTCTGAAGGAACATATCCAGATCGCCCAATTAGAGCACCGTCCCCTCAAGCAAGTCTTGACGGAATGTTTAGCTTCGTACAGGTTCACACCACAAGGCACCACTGGAGTGTCTCCTGCTCAACTTCTCCACGGTAGGCAACCGCGAGTTGCTCTCGACATAGTCTCTTTGCCTCGTAACATAGCAGTGTCTTCTCCTGATCAAATCCGCACCAGGATTTTTTCTCGTCAACAAGCAATGAAAAAGTATGTCGACACCCGTCGAGGTGCAAAGCAGTCCAAAGTTCGCACTGGCGATCTAGTCAAGGTTCGTGTGCCAGGCAAGCGCCCCAAGTATCGGGGTCCTTACAAAGTCTTGGGCCAGGTTAGCCCCACTTCTTTCCGCTTAAGTGATGGTAACATCTGGAATGCTTCGCGCCTTGTTATTTTTCATACGGATTCGCCTTCAACACCTAAAAGTCTTCCTCATCACGTTCCGTCCACGCCTTTCAACTACGCCTCAGATTATTACCTGTGGCCTCCATGTACAGGCATTTCTTCTTCAAGGGGGGAGGAGTTACCAGTCGGTGTCGCTGGTTCAAGTAAACCAAGTCACACGGTTCACTTCGAACGTTCAGATACGGCTGAGACCGTTGAACCAGACTCCGGCCCGCAAAATTCTTCCGGAGCTCATGCTGCGAGTTCTGTTGAGACCCCGAATTTTAACGCTCGTTCAGAACCTTCACAACTTTCTTCTCCTCTTGCACCCGATTTTACACCCAAAGGGGCCCGCCCTAAGCGGAAGCGGCAGAAGCCGCGTCGTTTCGATGACTACGTGACGTAGAACGACAAATCTATATTGTACTGAGTTGTATCCCAGGCAGCACGCCGCCGTTGGACCAATCTTGGACCAACATCGGCTAACATCGGCACCGACGTCGGGCCGACGTCGGAAGTGCAACTTCTTCCAATGTCGGGCCGACGTTCAAGCCAATGATGGGCCGACGTTTTGCCGATGTTTTAGCCAGTATGCAACCAACATTGGGCCGACGAAGGCCCATCGTATTGCCGACAAAGCTGCCAATGTTCGGCCAACATTGGGCCATATTTCAGCCAATCACATGCCATTTTTACGCCGATGTTCGCTGCACGACGAATATTGGCTACGGATGTACGGCCGACATTGGACCAATCCAGGGCCACATTGCAGCCAATGAAAGGCCGTTATTACACCGATGTTTCCTGCACGACGAATATTGGCAACTGATTGGCTTGCCATTATGTAACCATTATTAGTAGAGAATTTTTCTTACCGGAAGATTTAAACAATATGCCTCGATGACCCGCTCTTGTAGTTTTGTTGCCCTGTATACTTGGGGCAACAAAAAATTAAATGCTGAGAACTGAAAACAGTTACTCGATCTATTTCATCTTTTATACGTCATTCCCTTTGCTAACACTAGAAGTGTAGTTTATTTTGTTTTACCAATTTATTTTTTGCAATAGGGAGTGCTTTATTTGGTACTGGTATTTGGTACAGCAGATCGAAAAAAGTCGTTCGGAAGTAAATGCTGAAAGCGTATGTCCCCCACATGATAATCGAGAATATTCATACAGTTTAGAGCATTTTTTTGTAAGTAAAACATGGTGATGGTGCTTCCGAATCAGCATAAGCTAGCCGAACAGTGCACCACCGACAGTCTGCAGACCATTTATTCTTTGTTTTTTTTTTATTTATTTGGTACAACAAAAAATGTATACATTGAAAAATATATATACACAACTAAAAAAGGCCCGCTCTACTGCAGGTCAGGTTGCGTTGGGGGCACAGTGGCAGTGGTGCTGTCAAGGCCCTGGCTGCTGTGGCTGGGCAGGAAGCCAGCTGCCGCGAGCAGCCGATAATCTGCACTCTGAGAGTAGGGATCATCGGGCTGCTCCACAACAAATGCTTCTCTGAAGCGCCGCTTCCTGCCCCCACAGCGATCACCAGACCCTGGCAGCCACCTCTTAATAAAGTTGAGGGCCTCCGCCTGGTCGCACCCTGCTTTTTGGCAGATGACATCTGCATACAAGAACAGAAATACCATAGTACACATGAAGCACTGCAGTACAGAGAATACACATGGGTACACACACATAAAACAATGAACAAGTTAAACCTGTCACTAATCTACAGAGCCTCAGGTTCACAAAGGCCCTTTTCCCTTTCTGCCATGAAGGCTGTACAGCACTTGCACGTCATGTGCCAATACAGCCTTCATGGCATTCACACCAATTTCTCGGAGGCCACGTCCCCCAATCTGCAGGAGGTGCTTGCGCTGTAAAAAAATGCAAGAAGCATAGATGGGGTAAACGCAACAGCACATCGAAATGTTTTCATGATAAAAATCTGCAAGAAGAGGACACTGAAAACAACAACTTGAATTTTCGGGCATCACAACATTTCATTGTTTTTTTACGCTAACTTCAACTCACTTGACCTAAAATGGTTTCCACATCAGCCCCTCTCACACTCAGTGTGAGAACCTTTCAGAGTCCTTCTCTGAATGCAGTTTTGCTGTTATGAAATCAAATACAACACTGTTATAACCCTTAATAAATATTGATTCTAGCTATGAAATAGTATAATTACTTTGTACAGTGCTCAAATTCCAATACACGTTTCTTTGAGGTTACAATGTCTTTGCCTGAATGTTGACCAGGAGTAGCTTCTACAGGTGAAAAACGATAAAGTATGTGGAATTCAAAAGAAGCTAGGACATGTTTTTAATCAATGCATTGTAAGCAGAGCACAACAAGATAAATGAACATGATCAAGGCGTACTAAGAGGCAACCTTAGAGCGACCAAATCTTGGTCATAGATGAAACTGATAGAAAAATAAAGGTCGCACTAGATGGTCGCACCATTTGCTGTTTATATTTTTCTGTGATAGCCAACAAAGAGGCATGTCGCTTTAGAAATCTCATCACAATAAACAAAGGTGCATTTTTCTTCACCCTGCGAAATGGGGTGCATGTTAGATTTTTAAAAAAGTAAGAAATCGGCTAACACAAGGCAGGGTGAACTGTAGCTCAAAGTAGAGAGAGCCGCAGCGGACACGAAATAGGGTGATAAATGAACAAAATTACTGAATGTCTGTTTTAAGCAGGCTATTGCTAGTCACTGCCCATCAAACACACGATGCCGCCTACATCGTCTGCTAGCTTAGGACAGTTCACTCGGACTTCACAGACTATAGTAAATACAGTCGAATCTCATTAATTCCAACACACTTAATTCGAACTGACGCTGTGGTCCTATCAAAGCTATACCGCGCTCCGAAAATGCTCTCAGCACCCCGCCCAATCCTGCGGTGACACTTCAGACACCTCATCGCTGTGCTTAAAGAAGAAAATGAAGAAAAGGAAAGAAAAGACTGCGGTGGAATGTTTGCCAAATGCCAATCTGCGACATTCCTGTGCCACGCTTCGGCTTTTTCCGTCCCTGCCACGTAGAGACCCTTCTCCTCTTAACACTGCGCACGAAGAGAAAGAGGGGAAAAAAAGCTGTCGCAGAGAGTGGGCTCTCTCATGCCGATCTGCAACGCGCCGGTGTCACGCTTCCCTGTTTTTCGTTCCTGCTATGTAGAGACTCTTCTCCTTTCAACACCCCGCATGAAGAGAAAAAAAAAAAAAAGCTGCCGCGGAGTGTTTCTCTCTTGAATGCCTATCTGCTTTTCTCCAGGTGAAGACGCTCCTCCTTTCTCATCATGTGCTGGCCACGCTCCGGCTGCAGCGCAGATGGTAACAGTGGAAACACAGTTGTCTTCAAAGAGTGTCAGCACTGGACATTGCCGCGCGCAACTTCTATTGCCAGGAGAATACTGAAGCCGAAGTACAAATGCTTTGCAAACTGCACGCAAAACTTGTTGACTCGTTGCAAGGCCAACGTGTACAGACATGTATTGACTACTTTAATTAATGACGGATGTCCTGTAATTTGTGAATAAAACTTCTGCATGCACATGCATCACTGCATGGTGAGCCCTCCGCTCAATTACCGTATTTACTCTATTCTACCGCGCCCTCGATTGTAATGCGCGCCCGGTTTCCACGACAAAAAAAAAAAAAAAACAAGACATCGGTTGCAACGCGCACCCTTTTTTCACGTTGGCCCGCTTGATCACACCACTCGAGAAAACGACAATTTTTGAGAGCGTCTTCCGTTTAAATATGAAGTACGGGGGAAGCTTATGCCTATCTGACGTGCAACGGAGCATTGCTGTCACTCTAGTTTTACCGTCGCCCGATGTCAGTACACAAACTTGCTTCGCCCCTTTCTCCTAGACGGTTGTGGTGCCAGGCATGTTGAAGTAAAGAGGCGTGTGATCGGCATTCCCGATTTGCCCAAGCAGGTAGCTGTTGTTGTGCCGCAAGTTTAGGAGGAACCGCTGAAGACTCTGAAGCTTTTCTTCGTACTCCTCTGGCAACTTCCGGCATATACCCGTTCGCCTTCGGAGGGAAAAGCCTTTTCTCTTCATAAACTTCGTTAGCCAGCACCTGCTCGCTTTAAAATGGCTCTGCATTAGCCCTTTTTCTAAGGCTAACTGCATAGCCTGCACTTGGAGCAGTTCTGTCGTCACGGGCCGCTGTGCCGCTCACTGCTTAATCACATACTCACCGAGCAGCTCTTCAATTTGTGGAAACCGACCCTGCTGTGGTCCACTGAAGCCTTTGCGTGAATCTTTGCTGTCGACAATATACTGCTTTTGTTTCCGCCAGTCCCGCACGCACGTTTCGGGAACTTCGAATGACCGCGATGCAGCCCGATTTCTGTCCGTTCCGGCACACGCGATGACTTTTCTTTTAGAAGCGGCATTGTGGTGCACTCGTCGAATTTTTGGAGTCGGCCCTACCATGCCGTCGATGCTAATGTACTACAAGATGACGAACTCCTCAGCACACGTATGAAGTACCGCACATGGGAAACACATAGGCAGAAATGACCGACGCGCCATGCCGACGCACGTAGGGGGCGGCCAATTTGTAAGTGGCGATGGCAATAGAATGACCATATTCATTTTTTTTTTTCGTACTCGATTCTAATGCGCATGCGATTCATGAACTCTCTTAACCGGAAAAGAGGTGCGTGTTAGATTCAAGTAATTACGGTAACTTTCATTATTTTGAACTTCTTTTAATTTGAACAAATTTTCTGGCCTCTTTGAGTACGAATTATTCATATTCGACTGTAATACAGTGGCTCATGAGATTACCTGGCTAGCTTGTTTCATGAAACACAGTATCTTAAAGCAGTACTAAATTTCTGCATGTTACATAGGCATATTAAAAATCAAGAAATACACACCAAAGCCGCAGCCACAGCTTCACTCTGCACAGCTGCCTCTGCTGCCTCCACGTCTCCAATTGTACCAGCAGGCAGCCGGGGAAGGTCAGAAGGGGGCTGTGCTGGCTGGGCGTGCTGAGGCACGGACAAGAGCCGTACCTCGAGCTTCAGCTGTCGCATCTCCTGCAGAACCTCTCTTTGTTGCTGCCGGATGCCAAGTTCGATCCGCAGGATCCGTAGCAACAGAGCTGAAACATACAAGAGTACATACTATATTTACTCGCACAATTTGCATCCTCACATAATTTGCTCACCAGTATAATTAGCCAGCCTGCTTTACTACAAGAAACTTTTTGCTCGCATACTTTGCCCTCCCCAACCAGCCCGAGCCACCTTGCCAGCACACACACAGACACATTTGACTTCATGATGCTCTGGTCAGGCACATCTCTTGTCGAGCAGGCAAGTGCAGTCTTACACAAAATGGGCTGAGTGCAAGGTTCCTTCTTCCATGAACTTTTATGCTTTCCCTAGAATATCGAACTTGAAAACCGTAACCTGTTTATGTGTAGTCCGAAATGCCTAAAGGTTTGCCTCCTATCTTCCCACCTCTTCCACGGCAAGAATGTATTCCCGAGACACAGCACAGATGTTGAACGCGTGCAAGGACCTGTCACATCAACTAGATGAGGCAGGTTTTCGCACTCATTTTCTTTTTTTTTTTTGGTTTCGCCATCTGGCCATTGCGTTTTTACCGTTCCTTGTAATAGGCTACAATAATTATATACGAGGCAGATTGCTGTTATAAAGCTTACCGAAGAAAACTGAAACCGTGCTACCGCTAAGCACATCAGCGTGGAGTTCTTCGACATGCAATATTCAGTATGGGAGCCAGCAGAAGAGTGCGTTGAATAAGACTTAGCATAGAAGCTTGGGTGTGTTGGTTAGATATCGGAGGGAACACAACGCAATAGAAGACTGGGACAAGGAATGGGGACACACACACATGAAGGGCGACACACAGAGCACTGTGTTGGCATCGCGCTTCCTTGTCTGCATCTTACTTTGCGTTGGGTTCCCGACAATTATTGGAGAGTACTTATGTTCTCTGGTATAACCTTGTCGTGGGAACTGGTTTTTGTGAGCAATGTTCGGAAGAACTTCAAGAAAATGGGGGCATTTGAACAGGCTTCGCAAACAAATGACAATCCGCTTTGAGACAGCTGTGACAGCGCCTGCAACATATATTCCCATTCTCAGTTGGGCTTTTAGGCCAGCGATTCCTACTAGCTTCGCACATAACCGGATCGACAAAAAAAGTACACATAATACGCGAGTACATACCGCATTTGACTCTGTAGCTTTGATGAACCAGGCAGATACACAAATTTATCCAAAGCTCCATTGATTCTATTGCAAAATTATTCAACAAACAAATTGCGATTTTATCCATGTTACTATACGATTGTGGCACTTTACCATTGCAGCTTCCAGGAGGCACACATAGTGCAGCGTTAGTTCACCACTCGCAGTTAATTGTATGCAGTGGGTTGCTCACAGCAACTGACTGCATGCAATGGTGAACATCTTGCATGCTTGCACCGCTGTTTCAGCATGCTGGCTGCTTCCCATACGGCTATCAATTGATGTTCACAAAATTGGGAAGATGAAGAAAGACTACACAGTGCCCTCTGGCCACCCTATACTCCAAACCTCCAGCCAACAAACAAACAAAAGAAACAGAAATATGCAAATGAATATTATTCCTAATGCAGCTGGAATGGAGTGTAGTTTTCACCAATTCTGTGTGTTAAGTCAATATGGAGTGAGTTAACTCCATAAAGTAGCTTTTCTCATAACAGTGTTCACTCTATTGTAACACAAGGAGTGACTTCATAGCATCTAGAAGGAAAAATAGAATCTTCAGTATTTGATAGAAATGTGAGGCTCTACCTTAAAACAACAATAATCTGGAAAAAGAACTCATTACATTCGAAAAAAAAAAAAAAGGTAGCACAGTTGATCCCCTTTACAAGAGACACTGATGTAACAGACAAACGGGGATAAGAGGCACCAGTGTGCAGGCTGACATTTGGCCCATCATGCATCAGGTACTCCGTAGATGCGCCTGTGCAGACGGGAGCTCTGCAGTCAAGCATGCTGAGCAAGACTGTTGACCACTGTACAATGACACATTGCCACAAATTTTCAAAACTTCATTTCACAGACTTCTGCAAAAGCTTCTTACAGTCTTGCATAATTTTTGCACAAGCTTCTCTCATTCTTGCGTGATTTTCGTCAGAACATATAAGTGTTGGAAGTTGTATGTCCCCAAAAACTTGCACAATACAAATAGCATACATTAAAGTCTATCACTTAATACGTGCATAGTGTAACAATGAAAGGAAACTCACGCATGGTTTGCTCCGAGCCTTCCCCGTGCGGTGCCTCCTTGAGCCTTGGAGAGCACTGTACAGCTAGAGCAAAGTAGCATCAATCCAGTGTTAATGGCAGGTTAACAAGACAACAAAACTAACCCCCATATTCATAAACGCTCCCCGACTCGACTTTCATTCTTCACTTGACAGAGTTGAGCACTGTGCCGCTGCTCGTTTGAAAGCGACGCTGCGCTACTTGAGAATCACAGCAGATTATTGCTGACATGCAGCGACTTTCTCTGCTTAGAGACGGCGCTCCCACCAGCCATCTCAAGTGAAGGTAAGCGTTGAGTGGAGGGACGTTCTAGAATACGGGGGTAAGATTGGTTGCAAGAACACTACAATAGACACAATTTTTACACTTCATCTATATTGTACAGCCACACACATTCTGCATCCTTATAATGCAACATATACATACAGGCTTATAAAGTAAACACTGTAGGCTGCTCAAATAACACCTACACAAAAAATTACACAAACGTGGCCATGCGCAAAGTACTTTTATTTGAAACTCACAAAACTTTTGCGGTGATGGAGAATAAATAAGACAGGTTACGCTTGGAGGCACATGAGACCTTCGCAGCTTTCATAAAGTACAAAAAACAATATGGTGTGTGTGTAGGTATGTACGCATGAAGCTTCGGCCTTTACATACGGTTTCTTGAAAGTATCTACTATTAATTTTATGGCACCTGTGTCCTTCAGCGCAATTGAAAGCCTGCTGATCAGTGTGTGTAATTGTGGAATAGTTACATGAAAAATGGCGTGAAACACCTAAAATCAAATTTTTCTAGCTAGGAAATATGCAGCTGTGTATACACAACACATGCTGCAAACAGTGGGAGGTGACCACAAGAGTGATTTGAGTGTAAGCGGCAGTATTCCGCATTCATGCACCCCACCATTTTCAACTGTTGCCCAAAAGCAGCACCACTCCAGCGTGCTTTTTTTTTTTTACATCATAAACAGCACGGAATACAGCGAGGATGAAAACAACATATGCAATTAAATTTTGAGCACTATTTATGGTGCGCATGATTGATTGATATGTGGGGTTTAACGTCCCAAAATCACTATATGATTATGAGAGACGCCGTAATGGAGGGCTCCGAAAATTTAGACCACCTAGGGTTCTTTAACGTGCACCTAAATCTGAGCACACGGGCCTACAACATTTCCGCTTCCATTGGAAATGCAGCCGCCGCAGCCGGGATTCGAACCCGCCCCTTGTGGGTCAGCAGCCGAGTACCTTAGCCACTAGACCACCGCGGCGGGGATGGTGCGCATGAAAAAAAAAAAAAAGGCCTTTGTACAACGACGAATTCATAATTTGCCTTCACGGACCTTCTGTTAGGCTGCACCACATACAGATTTTTCGTGGCTTTCAAAAGAGATTTGAAAAAAAATAATAACCGTGTTTACTCTTGTCATGAGCGCACTCACTAAGTCACCCTCATTTCAATCACCAAAATTTTGAATTTTTTTTTCTTCCACATATTGAACACACACCCTACGTTCATCCGCTGCAGTCCCACGGGCTCCCCCCCCTTGCCGCCTTCGCTCGCTGCCACATGCCATTTTATTTTTGTTTCTACTTGTTCACGGCACGACCCCTGTCTTTTTTATTATCTGTTGTAACATATGTGGCATTATCTTGTTCCCGAGGTGCCACAGGTGCTCTGCTATGTAGATGCACCATTAAACTAGTATTTTTGATCAACTGTGCATTTCTGATGTTTACCTTGCAAGTACGTAAAACTGGCATGCTTCTTGATCTACGATACACATGTGGCTTGTCTCACTTTAAAGCAAAAGTTAACATACAATGGTGTAAATGCTTAGAATTTGAAATATTGAGGCAGCAGCACACCGGAGATGATCATATGG
>WOVY01010159.1:505000-580556 GCA_013436015.1 Rhipicephalus annulatus | reverse complement strand
TTACAGAATACCCATTCATTTATTTACAGTTGTCTGCAAGATAGAGCAGGTGGAGGGAGGGGGAGGGCACATTAGCTTTCCAACCTGGCCAATATTTTCCGAAAGCTGGAGCGCATCGTATGCTTCTTGTGTGTGTGTGTGTGTGTGTGTGTGTGTGTGTGTGTGTGTGTGTGTGTGTGTGTGTGTGTGTGTGTGTGTGTGTGTGTGTGTGTGTGTGTGTGTGTGTGTGTGTGTGTGGCCCGATGCCGTGGGCCAGCCGCCGAACCACGTGAACTTAAACTCGATCCATGTGTGGGATGCGAGTAAGTGGCAACATGTTCCACATTTTTCCGTTTTTCTTGGTCGCCTCCGCTGGCGGCGCGTCTTACCTATACCCAGTAACAATGCCAGAATTACCCGCTCGTTTCCGGCGGCTCTCCGTCGCTCCTTCCTAGTTCCTCTCCTTCTTCTGCTTCTTGTTGTCTGTTGCTACCTCGTTCGCCCGTTTGTCTCGTTGAGGGTGACCCTCTGCTACGAGAACTTGTACCATTTCACTTATATCCTCCGAAGAAGGCTGGTTCACCAGCCGGAACTGTTAGGATTAAATAAATATTTTATTGTTTTGTTTCTTATACTGCACTAGTCTCGCAGTAACTAACTATATGTATATATATATATGTATATATATTGTCACGTGATTACAGAACGACCACGACGTCTGTTCACTGGAGCAGCACTGGACGTCGAGCCGAACTGAACATTAGAGCCTGAGCACACCAACAGTCCTCTTCTTTTTTTACACCATGGCACATACTCGCTTTGGCATGGCTAAACCTTGATCCTCGTGGCAACGTATATATATATATATATATATATATATATATATATATATATATATATATATATATATATATATATATATTAATGAGATATAACAGACAGTAATGCCAAGGAATGTACAGGGAAAGTTATTAAAACCAATGGAATGTAAATAGGAAGAAAGAAAAGTGGATGAAAAATTACCAACTGTGAGCAGGAATCGAACCTACGACCTTAGAATTACGCGTTCGATGCTCTAACCACTGAGCTATCACAGCGGCCCTCCCTCCATCCACTTTTTTGGGTTTATCTGTGAATTTAGAAGTAGGAGTGACAGTCAGCGCCATCTATAAGCCAAACGACGAGTGTGAAAACACTCTTATGCGCATGTTTGGCGTCACGTAGCACGTGAACTTATTATGAGCGGGCAGCTGATTAATTGTCCCTCTTATACAACCTAAACACACCAAGTCTGCCAGTACGAGACCCTCGTTCAATGAAATAAGGGAAAGAAGTGTATACCTAAGGGCTCGTTTTCCGTGGTTTAACACAATATATATATATATATATATATATATATATATATATATATATATATATATATATATATATATATATATATTAGGTGAAAAAGGGCCCACTTACGAAAATTTTATCGCAGTTAACTCTGCGTTTCAGCCGTGGCACGGCCTTCGTCAGGATCCTGACGAAAGCCATGCCACGGCAGAAACGTTGAGTAAACAACTATCAAATTTTCGTAAGTGTGCTCCTTTATTACTAATTATATTTGCACCGGACGCACCGAAATTCTTTTTTGATTCATATATACATATATATGACGTTTATTGGCGGACACTCCACGATGATTCACGACAGCGACAGTCAATGCGGTGACCGACTCTCTGCACGAGCTGCTCTTCTTCCTATGAAAAGGGCGACCAACAAGAAGGCGCTGGAGAGGACGACCCACTGTTTAAAGGCTTTGCCACAACTACCGCGGGTACGAAAAGGGAGCCGCCTGGTGTTCTAACAGCTGGTTAAATGAGCGGGTCATGGTAGGCCTTGCGGCGCTTTACGTTAACAATGTCGCGTCCTCGACGGCGCATGTCCGAAGATGGTTCGATGGGTTCAATCAAGTAGTTGACAGGGGAAGTGCATTTGACGACACGGTAGGGTCCTTCGTATTTGGGCAATAGTTTTGAAGATAGGCCAGTTGCAGTGGTAGGAATCGAGAGCCAGACGAACGCTCCAGGGAGTAACGTGGGCGCAGTATTGCTGGCTTCAGCGCGAATGCTTTTTCGATGGTGTGTAACGGGTGCCTTCCATAAAATAAAAAGAAAGGTGAAAAGCTGGCAGTACTTTAGGGGCGGTATTATATGCGTAGGTGATGAAGGGTAGAATGGAATCCCAATTTGTATGATCGACGGCGACGTACTTGGAGAGCATGTCCCCGAGCGTACGGTTGAAGCGTTCGGTGAGGCCATTCGTCTGCGGGTGGTAAGCAGCAGTTTTGCGCTGAACAACGTTGCACTCTTTGAGAATGGCTTCAGCGACTTCAGACAGGAAGACACGGCCTCGGTCACTGAGCAGTTCCTGGGGTGGACCGTGTCGCATAATTAATCGTTGGAGCAGAAAGCAGGCCATATCGCTCACCGTAGCCGCGTGGAGAGCGGCCGTTTCGGCGTACCGCGTGAGGTGGACCACAGCGACAATGGCCCAGCGGTTACCAGCCCACGTTAGTGGAAGTGGCCCATAAAAAGCGATGCCAACGCGCCCAAAGTGCCTGGCAGGGCAAGGTATAGGTTGCAGACCTAGTGGTGACAGGTGCGTTGAAGCTTTGCGGCACTGACAATCTATGCAGGAGCGAACTAATTTCTGCACGTTGCGGTACATGCCGCGCCAAAAGTACCGTTGGCGAATGTGGTTGTAAGTCTTCGATACTACAGAGTGCGCACATTGCGGATGAGAATGAAAGAATTCGCATATGTCAGAGCGCAGGCTGCGAGGTATGACTAGTAGCCAGTGAAGGAGGTCAGCGCGAACGGCGAAATGGTGGGCTTGACGACGCAACACGCGAGTGGAAGGTGTGAATAGATCAGTGAGCAAGTCTATCAGTGAGGCAACTCATTGATCCTTGTGCAGTTTAGTAGCAATGGTATCAATGCTAATCGAAGAAATGGCAAGGTGAGACGCTGAGTTGTTGTCATTGTCGTCAGGCAAGGGAGAGCGCGACAGGGCGTCGGCGTCAGCGTGTTGCCTTCTGTTGCGGTACATCACGCGGAAGTCGTAGTCTTGCAGGCGAAGTGCCCACCGGGCGAGACGGCCTGAGGGATTTTTTAATGACGACATCCAGCATACATAGTGCGTGATGGTCGGTGACGACATCAAATGGGCGACCATACAAATAAGGTGGGAACTTTCTAAGGGCCCAGACGATTGCCAAACATTCTTTCTCGGTGACTGTGTTATTAGTCTCGGCTTTAGTAAGCGTACGGCTTGCATACGCCACGACATATTCAGGGAACCGTGGTTTGCGCTGCGCAAAGACAGCGCCGAGGCCGACACCGCTGGCATCCGTGTGTACCTCTGTAGGGGCCGTAGAGTCGTAGTGGCGGAGTATGGGAGGCGACGTCAACAAACAACAAAGTGTTTTGAAAGCCGCGTCGCACTGTGCTGAGCACGAATGAAGTGGCCCATTACTTTCGAGGAGCTTCGTCAGCGGCGATATGATAGTCGCGAAGTTTCGAAAGAAGCGCCGAATGTAGGAGCAGAGTCCTACGAAACTGCGCAGCTCCTTGACGGATGTTGGCTTGGGGAACTCGGTCACGGCCCGAAGCTTGGCTGATCAGGGAGAATTCCGTTCTTGGACATGACGTAGCAGAGTATGTTCAGCTGCCGAGCTGCAAATCGGCACTTTTTTAGGTTCAGTTGCAGACTGGCGTCACTCAGACGCGTTAAAACATGCCGATGGCGTTGAAGATGAGTCGAGAAGTCCGGAGCAAAAACGGCGACGTCATTGAGGTAGCACAGGCACGTGTGGCATTTCAGGTCACACAGAACAGTATCTTGCGCTCAAAGGTGGTGGGTGCATTGCAGGGCCCAAACGACATGACGTTGAATTCGTACAAGCCATCGGGGTTGACAAAAGCGGTATTTAGTCGAGCGTCCTCAGCCATAGGTAGTTGCCAGTACCCTGAGCGCAAATCGAGGGATCAAAAGAATACTGCGCCTTGCAGGCTATCAAGTTCGTCATCTACCCGCGGTAGTGGGTACTCGTCCTTACGAGTGAACTTGTTGAGGCGATGGTAGTCCGCACAAGACGGCACAGAACCGTCCTTCTTCGTGACGAGAACGACAGGAGACGCCCAAGGGCTGCTAGAGGGGCGAGTAACAACGCGACGAAGCATGTCGTCGACTTGCTCGTTGATTACACGGCGTTCTGCGGGATATACGCGACGTGGACGTTGCCGCAGAGGTGGCTGTGCGCCTGTGTCGATGCGTTGCGTAACAGTGGATGTGCGGCCAAAAGAAGGTTAAGCGACATCGAAAGAAGAGCGGAATTCTTCCAACAGGCCCAGAAGCGGAGAACGCTGGCCCGGCGTAAGGTCATCGGGAATGGAGGGACCGAATACATTTTCGAATGATGAAGCGGATGTCGAAACATCACTAAGCGTACAGGAACTTGAGCAGTGCATGTCATCGGGTTGATCGTGGGTTCCACGCTGCCGAGACATTCCCCTCGCACCAACGTAACGCTGTACGGGGATAAGTTCACAACAAAAATAGTGGTGCTGCCGTGAGTGAGTTGCAAGGTCGCGAAAGGAACCAGGAAGCCTTTTCTTATGAAAACACGATGGGATGGCGAGAGAAGTGCAGCGGTGTCAGAAAGGCTTGCGCAGTAGAGCGACACCGCCGCGGACGCGTTTTCAGGCACTTGGGTGTCGTCTCTGACGAGTAACTTTACTGCAGCAGATGGACTGTCAGCCAGCGTCAAAGAAGAGAATTGTGTGAGTTCTATTTCTGCTGGTGCGCAATGAATGATGGCGTCGTGGCGGGAGAGAAAATCCCATCTTAGGATGACGTCGTGAGAGCATGAAAGAATTATGATGAATTGGACCGCATACATCACGTCCTGAATCATAAGGCGGGCTGTGCACATCACTGTAGGGTGAATGATTTGGGCGCTGGCTGTACGTAGGGAGAGCCCGGGAAGCGGCGTGGTCACTTTGCGCAGTAATCGGCTAAGTTTTGCGTCCATTGCGGATACGGCGGCTCCAGTATCTACAAGGGCAGATGCACGAACACCATCAACAAGCACGTCTATCACGTTCGACGGGCTTTCCTGAGGGCTTCCACAGTTCGACAACGTCACAGCCCTTTCCTCGTGGACTGCGACGACTAGTTTTCCTGGTCGCCCTCGAGTGGACTTGGCCGAATTGGGGACAGTGATTGACGTCGCGGAGATGGCGAACGGCGGGTAGACGGAGCGGGGCGGGATGATGGCGACATAGGCGGCGGTTGGTCATAAGAGCGACTTGATTGGCTGGGAAAGTTGGAGACGACCTGCGGTTGCTGCACACGATTGAAATAGCTTGCTACATGATTGACGCAACCACAATTAAAGCAGATGGGAAATTGTCAGCAGTGCGCCATCGGTTCGCGGGTCCCATCCATGTTGCAGAACGCGATGGGTGAGCCGGCTGCTGATATGAGTGCATGGTGGGCAGCACTCGGGGCCCGTGGGTGACGTCGCCGTATGTAGGCGACACAGTCTCTCCGAAGGCCTGGGCCTCGCGATGGTTTTGGTGTAACTTAGGGGAACAGCCACAGAAATCGGTGGTGCGGCCTGGCGACAACTTGGGCGTAGCTAAGTTGCGCAGATACAGGAGGTGGCTGGTGGTATTCAGGAACGACCTCCGCAATTTCCTGCTGAATGACTTGGTGGAGCGGAGGTAGAAGTCTACTTGATGGCTGTTGAGCATGTTGCGGGGAAGCAGAAGCCAGTAAAGAGACCTGGCGGGCACCTTACTCACACACGAACGGCTTGATTTCGGCGAGCAAGGTTGTGTGGTCAGGAACTGCTGACAAGGCCGAGAGATCAACATCGCGTGATGGCGGTCGACGGGTCATCAAGCGCTGCCACAGCAGCTCGTCGTAACTTTGGCATAATGTAATGACTTCTGCTACAGTGCGGGGGTTCTTTGCCAGGAGCATGATGAAGGCACCATCGGCGATGCCTTTTAGAACATGCGTGATTTTGTCAGCCTCTGACATGTTCAGGTCGACTTTCTTGCACAAGTCAAGGATGTCCTCGATGTAACTTGTGAAGGACTCGCCGGCCTGCTGTGCTCGTTCACGTAAACGCTGTCCGGCTTGCAGTTTAGGAACCGCAGGACGGCCGAACACGCCGACGACAGCGGTTTTAAAAGCTGGCCAAGTCGGGAAATCAGATGCGTGATTGTTTTACCACATGCCGGCCACCCCCGTGAAGTAGAAAAACAGGTTGCCGAGTTTACCTGCCTCGTACCAATGATTGGGGATGCGCACGCGTTCGTACATGGCCAGCCAGTCCACGATGTCTGTGCGATCCGCGCCGGTTAAGACAGGAGGGTCGCAGATGCGGGGGACACCGGGACATGGCAGTGGCGTAGGAGGAAGCGTTCGCTGGGCGGCGTCTTGGTGCATGGTTGAAGGCACGGTACGGTATCGGAGATCCAGAGGCATCGTATGGTGACCGATGGTGTTTGAAGGGCCCAGAACTCTCAGAAGTCTCCAGCAAATTGTTACGACGGTTACTGGCGGACACTCCGCAATGATTCATGACAGCGACAGTCAATGCGGGGACCAATTCTCTGCACGAGCTGCACTTCTTCTTATGAAAAGGGCCACCCACTAGAAGGTGCTGGAAAGGACGACCCACTCTGTTCAAATGCTTTGCCACTATATATATATATATATATAAATATATATATATATATATATATATATATATATATATATTGCAACGAGCAAGGGTGGGTAAAAACACAGGTTATTATTCCAGAAACGTTAGCCGCAACAAGCTGGTACAGGCAGGATCCCGGCAAGCACAAGCCACACACGGACGTCAACGTCTTGTTTCACGCTGGCACAGAGCTGGCGCCACTATGCTTCGGTACAATTACTCCCCGCGCAGAAAGGAGCCAACCTGGCGACCTAGGGAAAGGACCAGACAAGGGGGTCAAAGCACGCTTTGAGGCGTGATACGTGTACTGTTTCACGCCCACGGCAGCGTTGGTCCGAAGGTGGATCAATGGGCTCAACTTCATTGTTGACAGGAGATTTTTACCGCACCACACGGTAGGGGCCATGGTATTTCGACGAAAGCTTCGGGGAAAGACCGGGAGGGGTAGACGGGAGCGAGAGCCAAACCAGCATTCCTGGGTGATAGTGTACAGTAGACGCAGAGGAATCGTGGTCTGTTTTCTGGCACCATTGGTCTTGTGCGGTATATGAGCGAGCGAGTTGACGACACTCTTCGGCATAAGCAGCTGCTTCGGAAACAGGCGTCGCTTCGGAAACATCAGGCCTGTAAAGGAGAATGGTGTCCATGGAGAATGATGGCTCACGTTCGTACAGGAGGAAGAAAGGAGAAAAGCCAGTGGTTGTTTGTGGCACCGAGTTGTACGCGTACGTGACAAAAGGGAGCACTTGGTCCCAATTAATGTGGTCGTCAGAGGCGTACATGGCAAGCGTATCTACAAGGGTACGGTTAAATCGTTTCGTCGTGCCATTGGTTTGAGGATGGTATGCCGAGGATTTCCGATGGACAGTGCGACATGCCTTGAGTAGCTCGTCGACGGCGTTCGAGAGAAACACGCGTCCACGGTCACTCAGTAATTCACGAGGTGCACCATGTCGCAATATGAGATGGTGAAGAAGAAAGGACGCAACATCTTTCACAGTGGTAGCAGGCAGCGCAGATGTTTCAGCGTAGCGTGTCAAATGATCCACGGCGACGATAATTCACCGGTTGCCTCGAAGAGAGTTGGGTAGATGACCATAAATATCAATTCCGACGCGGTCGAATAGTCTCGCTGGGCAGGTTAAGGGTTGCAAAGGGCCAGCAGTGCTGTGAGAAGGCGTCTTGCGTCGTTGACACGTGGTGCATGACCGAACGTACTGGCGAACGTGCCGATACATGCCGCGCCAGTAGTATCTTAGACGAAGGCGAGAGTAAGTCTTAAATACACCAGCGTGGTCACACTGGGGGTCATCGTGAAAGGCAGCGCAGATGTCCGAACGCAAATGACGAGGGATGACAAAAAGCCACCTACGGCCGTCCATCACGTAATTGCGGCGATACAACAAGCCTTCACGGACAGCAAAGTGTCTTGCTTGACGAGAGAGGGAGCGTGAAGTCGTTTCTGACGAACTGTGAGAGAGGACGTCGAGCAAAGAATTGATCCAGGGTTCCTTGCGCTGTTCGGATGGCATGTCGGTGATGCTCAACAATGAAGAATCGCAAATGGCAGTTGATAAGCAGGCTGGTCAGGAGGCAGTGGAGAACGGTATAGTGCATCGGCGTCTGAATGTCTGCGTCCTGAGCGATAAACAACACGGATATCGTATTCCTGAAGGCGTAAAGCCCAACAAGCGAGGCGGCCAGTAGGACCTTTCATGGACGCTAACCAGCATAAGGCATGGTGATCTGTGACAACATCAAACTGGCGTCCGTAAAGGTAGGTGCGAAATTTTCCTATAGCCCAAATGATAGCCAAGCACTCCTTTTCCGTGACGGAATAGTTGGACTCTGCCTTCGTTAGTGTACGGATGGCATAGGCGACAACGTACTCGTCGCAGCCATCCTTGCGTTGAGCGAGAATGGCACCGAGCTCGACACCGCTTGCATACGTGTGAATTTCTGTGCGTGCATTGGGATCGAAGTGGCGGAGAACTGGCGGAGAGGTTAGTAGCCGGCGTAGCGCCGTGAATGCCTCATCGCAGTGGGAATTCCAGCCAGAGAGGTCCGCGCTACGGGAGAGAAGCTGAGTCAGAGGGGCAATTATAGAGGCGAAATTGCGAATGAAACGCCGAAAATAGGAACACAAGCCTACAAAACTACGAAGCTCCTTTAAGGTAGTAGGCTTGGGGTACTCGGCAACGGCACGCAGTTTGGCAGGGTCTGGCGATATTCCTTCTTTTGAAACGACGTGGCCGAGAATTGTGAGTTTGCGGGCGCCAAAACGACATTTCTTGAAGTTTAGTTGCAACCCGGCTGCCGTAAGGCACTGGAGAACTTGTTCCAGACGGGAAAGATGAGCTTCAAAATTCGCCGAGAATACAACTATGTCGTCTAAATAGCAAAGACAGATGTGCCATTTAAGTCCCCTGAGGACACTGCCCATCATTCTTTCAAAAGTCGCAGGCGCATTGCAAAGACCGAAGGGCATTACATTAAATTCATATAAGCCGTCAGGGGTCACAAACGCCGTTCTTGGACGGTCTGGTTCAGCCATTGGCACTTGCCAATATCCAGAGCGCCGATCCAGTGAACAGAAAAACTCCGCACCTTGAAGGCAATCCAAGGCGTCATCAATGCGCGGCAGGGGATAAACATCCTTGCGTGTGATGTTGTTTAGTCGACGATAATCCACGCAAAACCTGATGGAGCCATCCTTTTTTCGCACGAGGACCACTGGCGAAGCCCAAGGACTGTGTTAGGGCTGAATAACACCACGTTGCAGCATCTCGTCAACGTGTTGAGTGATGACGTCACGCTCAGCCTGCGAGACGTGGTAGGGGCGCTGACGAAGTGGAGTATGATGACGGTGTCGATATGGTGAGCGACAACTGACGTGCGTGCCAAGGGAGGTTGTCCATGGTCGAAGGAGGCGCGGAAACGGTCAAGTAGTTGAATGAGCTGATTGCGCTGGTCTTGCGTAAGGCCGGTGTCTACGCTGCGCAACAGAACGTCTTCGTCAGGTAGTGAGGGCGCGGTGCCAGCTGTGACAGCATTCACGGACATCGGTGTCGTATCAGAACGGGCATCGGAAGGAAAGATGTCATCATAAGTGTCAAGACTCCCAATCCATTCGCCATGCAATAAAGTAGCGGGACAATGGAACGGATTGCACACGTACACGGCACTGGAGCCATCGGCAAGTGTTATGACGGCACGGGACGACAAGGTTCCGGCGACGAGCGCATTCTTGTGACGGCATAAATAAGGCAGTTGAATCGGAAACAGAGTTGCACAAGAGAGATACCGCGGCGACCGAAAAAGCAGAAATGACGACGTCAGCGGTGACGATCACCTTTTTGGGTGAGTGAGGGAGATCTATGGAATGTCTTGCTGAATGGAAACAAAACGAGTTGAGCACGAGCGCAGTCAACAACCGCATGATTAGCGGAAAGAAAGTTCTATCCCAAGATGATTTCATGAGACGCATGCGGAAGGATGACAAATTCAACGATGTAAAGCACTCCTTGAATCACAACACGAGCAGTGCATGTGGCAGAAGGTTGGACGTGTTGCAAACTCGCTGTGCGCAAAGAAATTTCAACCAGTGGAGTCGTCAATTTGTTTAGTTTGCGGCATAACACTTCACTGATTACACAAATAGCGGCACCTGTGACGACAAGAGCAGTTGTGGCGAAACCTTCCACAAACACGGCAATCTCCTTAGGGGGCGAAATATGAGGCCTTGTAAATTTCATCAGTGGCGCAGCTCTTGCCTCAGCAACTGCGACTGTTAGTTTTCCTCCTGGGCGTGGTTGGAACGGCGAAGCATGGGGGAAGGAGACCGAAGACGGGGTGAACGAGATCGACGTCGGCTGAAGTCTGGTCGACGTGAGCGGGGGTCATGTGAATCAGGTCTCATATGCGATTCTGATTGCCGAGGTATGTTGCCGGAATGCTGCACATCATTAAAATAGAATCCACGGTGACGACAGTAGCGCGCGACATGTCCTGGAATACCACAGTTGTAGGTGACGGGCCGGTTATCGGGAGTACGCCAAGAGTTTACAGGTGCTCGAGGTGGTGGAAAGGGCCGATTTACCGGATAAACTGAAACTGGTGACCTGTAGTAGTTGGTGGCTTGACTGTATGAAGGGAGCGGGGGTTGGGCAGGAGGTCGGCGGACGGCTTCTGCATAAGTCAGCGGTGCAGCCACTAATATTGGGGATGCGGCCGAAAGGAGAGCCTCGGCAACTTGCGTCTGAATAGCATGGCGAAGTGAGTGGTTTAGTGTTGTGGGGGTCTCGTTGATGGTGGCGACAAGAGACAGCTGTCGAGCAACTTCTGCCCGGATGTACTGTTGAATTTGAGGCATTAGCACGCTGTCGTCGGGGCCACTGCTTTTGCACTCCAAGGCCGAAATATCAGCTGTTTGCGTATTGGCACGACGTGTAGAAACTCGTTGCTTGCGCCGCTCATCGAAACTTTGACATAGCTGAATCACGGCCGTGACGGTCTGTGGGTCTTTGGCCACAAGCATATGAAAAGCGTCGTCATCAATGCCTTTCATTATATTCTTTATTCAGTCAGCCTCCGTCATCCTGGCATCAACTCGCCTAAAGAGGCTAATCACATCCTCAATGTAGCTCGTGAAGCTCTCACCATTTCGCTGAAATCGTCCCCGCAGTCCCAGTTCAGCACGAAGCTTACGCATGGCTGGACGACCGAAAAACGAGGTGACGGCCTCTTTGAAGACCGACCAGGTGGGGATGTCGGCTTGGTGGTTGGTGAACCATAGGTTGGCCAAATTCGTCAAGTAGAAGATGAGGTGAGTCAGCTTCGCAGGGTCATCCCACTTGTTAATCGCGCTGGCATGCTCGTACTCTGCCAGCCAGTCCTCGACATCTTGATCTTCAGTGCCGTTGTATACTGGTGGGTCACGCAGATGAAGTACACCAGAACACATGACAGGTGGCAGCGTGGAAGAGCCTTGTGGGGGATCGACGCACTCGGTCATCGCGGAGTGAGATGGTAGCTTACGGCTGCGGAGCTCCAGGACGTTACCCAGCACGTTTCCACCAAATGCAACGAGCAAGGTTGCGTAAAAACACAGGTTATTATTCCAGAAACGTTAGCCGCAACAAGCTGGTACAGGCAGGAACCCCGGCAAGCACGAGTCACACACGGACGTCAACGTCTTCTTTCACCACGCTGGCACAGAGCTGGCGCCACTATGCTTCTGTACAATATATATATATATATATATATATATATATATATATATATATATGTTGTAACGAACAAGTACAACATCTGATGCTACAACAACTATTTATTATGGTGACCTTGTGCCCATCCACAAAATACACAAAGGTTGTCCTGAGCTCGCCAGTGAAAAAAAATGGCAGCATATCCACGGAGTGAATGATGGGGAGTGGGGCGAAGCATTCGTCCGTCCATTCGTTCTTGCTTCAGTCCGTTCCTGCGTACGTCTGTGTAACCATCCATGCGTCCATCCACCCGTCCGTGCGTGCATCTGTTCGTGCGTCCGTCCCTGCGTTCGTCCATGCATCCGCGCCTGCGTCCGTTCATGCGTCCATCGATGCATCTGTCTGTGTGTCCGTTCTTCCATCTATTCAGCACTCCAAGTACCACCATCTCGCATCTTTTCATCATATATTCTCCATATAGAAGCACCGCCATCCAGCGGACATTTCAAGGACTAAACAGGAGGTGGCACATGCACACTTTCTTACGGCTTGCGCTTCGGGTTTACTTCCCACCTTTAACCACCTCGAGTTCATGGTATATACTAGTTCACTGTATTCATGGCTATGCGGCCCAACGCTCGCTAAACCTTTCTAAAACCAAGGAGGTTACACCCAGCAAGTATAACGTAGCAACCCTTTCTTGTCAGATCATGCTCAATGTACATGCCAATAGCTGCTAATGGGGATCGCAGCGTGCGCGTTACCTAAAGGCCGAATGCTCCTGTCTCTCATTCCCCCTTAGCAGCCATTAACATGTGCATTGAGCACTATCTTTTATTGTTCAACAACGCACAGAAAAAATCTCTCACCGGAACCACCTTGGAGGTCAAAATCGTGAGGACCGCTATTTCGGGTATGTGCCACTGGCGGTTACGTACTACGAGGGACGCACAATCCACGCCATAAGGAGCTTCGCCCCTAAAACCTCGTCAACTTCTTCTTTACGCGTCTCGCCACGTGCCGCTCCTTCGAAAAGCCGCCAGCCTTCTTTTTCAAGCGCGTGGTGTGGTGGCACGTGTAGCCAGCGTTGCATGGCGCGTTTAGCTTGGCACTTTTGGCTTGTAAGTTGGTGTGGCAGAATTAATAAGAGCAGGAAGCGGCGCAACACTTCGGTAGGTGCCTAACAACATGCTGCATCAGTCCCCCTCGCAAAACACATCGTCCCGATGCGTACGCTGACGTCAAACAGTTTTGTAATGGAGTATTGACCTGATGCTTGAGCATGTTTAGCCATTGTCTCGTTCAGTGCCTTTCGTAGTACGCTTTCATTCGTACTACTCGTACGACTTCTGGGCGATTCCTGCGTCTGGTTGAGCGCACTTGACCTTCAGGAATTACTTCGTAGTTTAGCGTGCCTAACCGACGAAGTACTTTGTCAGAGAGGAAATAGCGCCGCATCAGTTTATCAGATAGTTCAGGTGCGCGTACAGGCGTCCACACCCACACTTTGTTTCCGGGGTTGTACTCTACGTCGCTCCGCTTCAGATTATAGCGACTTGCATCGAAGCCTTGTTGTAAAATAATACGATGTCTTGCCAATCGCCGTGCCTCTTCTACACTTCCTATGTAGTCGCTGATGTCCAGGTCACTCTCATTCGAATCGTTGACAGGTAACATTGCGTCTAAGGTCGTTGTGACCATGCGACCATAAACAAGTTGAAATGGCGTGAAGTGTGTCGTTTCTTGTATGGCGATATTGTAGGCAATTGTAGCACAAGGCAAAATACTGTCCCGTCTGGTGCTCAACTTCCACATACATCGAGGTCATGTCAGCGAGAGTTCTCTTGAGTTTTTCGGTTAATTCGTTTGTTTGTGGATGGTATGCTGTAGTCCTTCTATGGTCGGTGTGCGTGAGCTTCATAACAGGCTGCATCAAACGGAAAGTAAATGCTGTTCCTTTGTCCGTAATGACAACGTGCGGTGCACCATTTCGTAGTACAATCTGAGTGACGAAAAACTGGGCTACTTCGTTCGCCCTTAATTTTGCGAGAGGTGATGTCTCAGCATATCGAATTATGTAGTCTATTTCTACAAGAATCCAGCGCTATCCCGATGGAGAAAGAGGAAATGGACCAAGCAAATCGATTCCCACTTGCTGAAATGGCCCTTTTGGGGGCTCTATTGGTTGCCACCGACCCACTGGTTTCGATGGTGCTATTATTCGTCTTTCGCAATCTCGGCATGAATTGACATAATGGTGCGAAGAATCTCTTAATTTCGGCCAATAATACTTCCGGTGGATTCTGGCGAAAATGCGACTACTACCCATATGGCCTGCCAATTGGTCGCCATGACACGCTTCTAAGATTTCAGCTCGCAGTGTTGATGGTGCAAGAAGTAGAAATTGTGCAAGAAGCAGAAACGTCGCACCGCTGTTTCCGAAGTTGCGCTTGTATAGGACGTCGTTTCGGAGGACATAGGGTGTCAAACCTCGGACGAAAACTTGTGGTACCTTAATTTGATGACCTTCCAGGTATTGGATAAGTGGGCGTAGTTTCAGGTCCATTCGCTGGGGAAGAGTCATCACCGACACAATCACAACTCTAAGAAACGGGATGTCCTGTTCTTGGTCAGATGATGGAGACTCCACAGGTGCCCGAGCCAGGCTATCCGCGTCATTGTGCTTCAGACTAGAGTTCTAGACCACAGCAATGTCATGTTCCTGCAGAAGCAGGCTTCATCTAGCACACACACACACACACACGCACACACACGCGCGCGCGCACACACAAACACACACACATATATGTATATATATATATATATACATATATATATGTATGTATATATATATATATATATTATGAGACCACGTCCGGTACGGCAGCAACCAGGTTGTCCTTCTTTAATCCAGGCGCACGAGCCAGAGAGCCAGCCCGCGTGACATACGATGATGATCACTACAATGGTTTGGTCATGCAGATGAAGAGGAAGTACATAGTCAGCGCTCACAATATATATATGGATGAAATCAGAATGGAACAAACATGTGGTATGAGCCAGGCCACGCCTCCCAGACATCGTAGCGTGACAGAAGTCCACAAAATGAAGACCTGGCAGCCACTTCACCAGCCACGTGTTAATAACGAAGCCCTCAGCATGACGCCTTCACCGTATGTGGACTGCAGAAGCGGATCATTGCTGTATGCCGTGATTAGCACAATGACATCATCACTGACAGACCTCGACATACCGAAGTACACAGGATCAGTGGTGCCGTTGGGTTGTATACGAGAAACTATTGGTCAGCTGCCAGCTCCTAATAAGTTCGCGTGCTACGTGACGCCATACAGACTCATAAAAAGAGTGTGCCACACAGGAACGCTTCCACTGCATGCTGGTCGGAACGGGAGTGGTCACCAATTTAAACGACTATGTAACCGGTGAGGCATTTAAATTTCACCTCACCCGCATCTTCGAGAATGATGTATCGCGGCTAAAAATAAAAGAGAAAAAGATCAACCGGTTTCATAATTATAATGACTACTCGATTACAACTCGCCATCTGAAGGCAATTGAGCTCAGTTGCCACAAACCCCAGCAGTCTTCACGCATTGGACCAGCCAGAATGAGTCAGTCATTCCCGTTCCAACACGAAAAATTAAAGCATCCATTTCCTGAAAAACATCCAGATCTGTTTGCAGGAAAAGTCAACCTTCTACAACGTTTTGCTACTACACGAAAATCAACCTTTACGTCATCACTACACCGTAGCACTCATGTTAAGGAGCCACCTTGTGCCCTGTACTCTCTGTCTCACACACTTTGACCACCTCCTGGTTTTTCGTCGCTTGCCTCTTAAAATTCTCATAATGCTCGCTACGGTTGGTAGATAGCTGAGGAACTACGAAGATACTCAGCCAAGCCCAGGGCCTTCCGTCGATATTCATGCATCAGAACTGCTGAGCTCAAAAGCTTAGCTGACAGAAAAATATTCCCAAGTAAAATTTGACCAAACTAAGCCTTTCGCAGGGTCGCCGTCTAGTTTTCAGCCACCTGAGAGTCCAACCAACACAGGAGGCTCGGATAGATCAACTCTCAAGCACTGCATGTGCCAGAAGCGACCATTAAGAATGGTCTTGCAAGCGCCTCAGCAGATCTTTCTGTCCATTCTAGTGCACTACCTTCATTGCGTGACAGGAATCGCGACACCCTAACGAGTATTAACTATTTTCTGGCCACATCTACCTGCAAATGAAAGTGGGCTCACGTTCCTATAGGAATTCCACCTCGTCAGATGCTGCAACATCAGCAATTCCAACAAAAGCAACAAGGAGAGCCCCAACAGCTAAAACGGCCACACCAACAAGGACAACGAAGAACTAAAGCTACATCGCAAGCATACTTGCGACTTTAAGATTGTCATCAACAACGATCACTACAGAAATTTCCGGAGCCCTCCACTACGGCGCCTCTCATAATCATATTGTGGTTTTGGGACGTTAAACCCCACATGTCGATCAATCAATCCAGCTTTACATATTTTTACCTAAAAGAACGGAACAGCATTATGGTCTCTATATGGAACTGGCGTCCATCTTAATGTGTTTTATTCCTAACTTCGCCCTTCTCTTGTTACCTGCCCCGGCTCTCGTGCTTCTTCTATTCCTGTCCGAAGGCTCATGCCGCTTCACCCTTCCTGGTTTCTTTTAATCACCCCGCCTGGGGCAATATTTGAAGACATTTCCGATTGGAGCACATTCAACTAATCCACGTTCACCAGTGTACCAGACGGTCTTTGAAATTCCGTTCTGGGTGGCTGTCTTGGTCACAGAGCAAGGACCATATAATTTGGCACTGTCATTTCTTATTCCTTTCCATACTAGTACGAGGTCGGCGACTTGAATGTATGGCATGTCTGCTCGATGCCTCTTGTCGAAATTCTTTTTCAATCGTTTTTGGTATCTCTCCTCCTGTGATTTTCTTGCCTCTCCTCGACGATCTTGATATTTTCCAAGAGTCCGAACTCACGGTCTTTCTGCAGAATAGTGGTTTCTCCTGTAGAAGCGTATTGTGGACTGCACCCCAAGCCACTTGTATAGAATCAATTACGATATTTCATGGTGGCTTCCAAGGAACATTTCCATCCCCCAGGAAATATATTGTACATCTTGATGTAAAGTTTCATGTCCCGTCATGGCATGTTATCCAGCCCATTCGCTGCAGGATGGTATGGGGCATAGAACTTGATCGATGTTCCGAGAACTTGAGCCCATCTTGCAAGCTTTTCGTTTTTGAACGCAGTGCCGTTATCACGTACGATTGACCACGTAGTCTTGAGCATCTCTTTTTCGAGGAGGGTTATGACGCTATTTGCATCTTCTTCCCCTGCTCCTGCCGCGACCATCCTCGTGCATTCATCTATGGCCAGAAAAAAAAGCTTGCGTTTTTTTGACTCGTTCCTGTTTTTTATTTAGTTCGGCAAACTCCATGTGAACTACTTCAAAAGGCACATTCGAGTGTCAAGGTAGCATCATATCATCCGTAGGCTGTTTATACTTGACTTTGTGTTCTTGACACACATGACAGGAACGAACGTACTGACTGACGTATTCATGTGAGCCCGTGTAAATCTCTTGACCATTTTGCTGTACGTGTGCCAAAATCCGTCGTGTCCTCGAGATCCTGGGCTATTGTGGTACAAATAAAGCAGTCTGGAAACAAGTGTTGCTGGGACTTGATACCGACCTTCAGTAAAAACCAGTCGCTCGGAGACTTCCTACAGCTGCACTTCATTAATTTCTTCAAATTGTTAGGTGTTGCTTCGTACCATCAACCTTGACAACTGCATCGGTTAAAAGTGGTTCTGGTAGGTGTGAGATGGCAAAGTTGAATTGCTTCAAGTAATTTACCCACCTGGGAATACGTCCCTTAGTTTGGGTCATATTCAAGAGATGAGTAAGGGCCTCGTGATCGGTGAACAAAGTGAAATTCGTACCTTCTAGGTATGTACGGAAGTACTCAGTGGCCTTCAGAAAGGCCAGGGCTTCCTTTTTTATAGTATTTTAGTTAGTTTCAGATGGCTTGAACGTGTAACTGTAGTAACCTACTACGTGTCGCTTTTCTCGACTGGATGCTTCTATACATTTTTGATACAACAATGCACCAGTCCCAAATTTTAAGGCGCCAGTGTTCGATTCAAAGGGTAAAGTGAAGTCTGGTGTGTGTAGGACATGGTCAGAAGAAATTCTGTGCACCAAGTTACGGTAGACTCTCTCACATTCGTGATTCCATTCAAAGAGATTGTATTTCTGCGTTAAATGTGTGAGACATTTAGCTTCCACAGCAAAGTCTTTTATGAAAGATCGGAATTGTCCTGCCAATCCCAAAAACACACGCAGTTAACGTACGTCATATGCTTTCTTCAACTGAGAATGTTCTCAAAGGACTCTTGTTTCGTGCTTTTGGTGTTCGAATCAAAGACTCGTCCAAGAAACATAACCTTTTTTTGTTGAAAGAATGCACTCTTCTTAAAATTAGCCTTGAGATGTGCCAAGCTCAAGGCGTTTAACACCTGAGGCAGATGGCCCTGATGCTAAGCCTCTGTTTTGGAGAAGACTATTAGGTCGTCTACGTACACATCACAGAAAACACCAACGAATGGCTTTAGCACGTCCTTTATGATCTTCTGGAACCACGCTGGCGAGTTTTTCCAACCGAAAGGAAGCCGGTTATACTCGCAGCGATCAAATGGCGTGACAAGAGCTGTGTACATTTTTGTTTCTTCGGTTAGGGGGATCTGCCAGAAGCCTTTGCATAAATCTATGCGGGAAATATGTTGGAAACCACGAGTCTCATCTATATTTGTGTCAATCTTAGGCATGGGAAATGGTATGAGTTCTGTCTCACGATTGGGAACCCTGTAGTCGGTGCATGACCTGAAGGTTCCATCTTCTTTCGGTGCGATTGTTACGGGAGAAGCTAAGGGTGATACTGATGGTCGTATGATTTATTTACTTATTTATTTTTATTTTCACCAAAACAGATACAATGGCGAAAAATTGGGAGACGGCAAAGAAGCTGCAGTTATTGCAGCTTGACTATGCACCGTCCAGCCTACGTCAGCAATGAAAGGATGAAAACGAAATACAATAAAATGAAAAAAAAACAAGTATTATAAAGCAGGAAACAATACAAGTAGAAGACAAAGTAAATCATAGGCCAAGGTATAATATCAAAAAGGAATATTTCATAAGCACATGAGCACAGTAATTCACAGAGTATGTATCACCGCTTTCGTACATAAGATAGGTACATAATGGGGTTACACAAAAAATAATAAGGAAAAAATATATAAAGGTACACAATAAATGATGCAAAGCAATACAGAGTGACCTATGTAAACAATACAAATCTACATGATATCAGCATCTAGCATCCACTGCAACTCTTTCTTGAGCCAAATCTTTCGCTCTCTTGCTTTTGGTGTTCCCATCGAAGACTTGTTCAAGAAACACAACCTATTTTTGAAAGAATGCACTGTTGTTCAAATTAACCTTGAGATGTGCCAAGCTCAAGACATTTAACACCTGAGACAGATGACCCTGATGCTCGGCCTCTGTTTTGGAGAAGAGGTGATATTCGAATCACGGTCTTGTCAGCGATTTCAAAAGGAACCTTGTATGACTTCATCGCCTGAGGATAGCTTTCTCTGCATACAAGTTCAAGGTAGGCCGTTGAGATATCCTCCGCGCACTTGAAAACTCGAACGTTTTGTTGTCTAACTTTATATTTCTCGATCCTTGTCACAGTTTTGACTAGAACCACACCGTCTCAGTATACGTTGATGTCTAATTTCTTTATATTAGGTCTTGATAGCAAAAAGTTGTACGTCACCCCCTCTACCATCGACACTTCGCTCTCTATTTTCTGACCCTGGAACTTGATGTTCACAAAAGCCCACTGATCATGCAACGTTACTTTTCCATCATAGCCTTGTACTCATAGGACTCTTTCACTATGCACGTGACGCGCATCCACAATCTTGGCATTTATAATAGAGACAGATGCACCGCTGCCTACGAGAGTCATCATCGGCTTGTTTCCTACTTTGACGGGAATGTGAAGCAGGCTAGAGCTACTTAAATAAACAGTCTCGTTTGGAGTCATTGGGTGGGACTGATCGCCCTCATTTATTAGTTCTTTTTTCTGTCGAATCCTCCTGAACCTCAGTGTCGATATCATTCACTCGACTTCTTAGAGCGCGCAAGGTCAAATTATCCGTAGAACTTGCGAGGTGGCTCACTTCTCGCCGATTGGGGCTTGATCAGTCAGTCCGCTTCATTCCGACTGAAACAGCTGCTTGAATTAGCGGTTATCTTGTTTCCGAAGTTGATAGCATGTCTAAAGACACTCCAGGAGGTCATGCAGAGCCCTTGGTGACCGTATTCGCACCTGCTTCAAGACTTCAGTGTGTAATCCATGCATTATTGAGGCTACTACGGCCGTAGTTGGAAGGAAAGGCTCAGCTAGCTTTAATAGACGGCGTTTCTCGAAGAAGTACTCAACAAGGGTGCTTTGCTTGGACTTGAAATATAAGTGCTGTACTCCATCTATATACTAGATTGCTTCCGAATGCGGGTAAAAGTTTCTTCTTCCACCAACTTCAAGAGTCATACTGCCTTTTTGAATGCATATTTCATACCACTTGGGCGCAACACCTCTCAAGTAAACACGCATGTTAATGATTTTGTCTTCGTCAGAGAGCCACCTGTTTTTTTCAGTGGCATATTCGTAGAACTCAAGTCAATTTTCTGGGCTTGGAGACATACCGTCGAAGGCATCAGGCTCTATGAATTTAGGCACTGGTTTCTCAGAATTTAGAGAGCTTATAAGGGATGTCATAATTTGGTTCTGTTGCACAATCTGTTCATGTTGCAGCTGAAGAGCTTTCAAAACGAGGCTCACCTCTTCCGTCGAAGACCGTGATCCTGAGTCGCTTTGACGCGCTGGTTCAAAAACTAGGTTGTAGAAGGCCACCACACGCAAGATAAGTTTTACAGCCCCTTTCCATCGTAGTTCAGTAGTGTCCACGGCTGCCTTTCCCACCACCAGGTTCATGAGTTCTTGCTAGCAAAGCACACGAGGTAGGTACACCGCTGCTTCATTTTGAACTCGGTACTTCGAAAAGATTATCTTGTCCGCGGAGGTCTCGTCAACGAAGAACGTCACCCACATGTTAGCTTCGATGGCCGGCTGCGCCAAAATATAGTAGTGGTCCTACTTAAACTGGGGTTCATCATAATTCACACATATATATATATATATATATATATATATTTACTCGTGCCTACATGTGGACAAAAACGATGATGGGGGGATTTAGCGGACACCAGGTAGTGGGCATCTGGCTTGACTCGAGAACGAGGAGAATCTTGCGGCTCAGCTGTTGAGAACACGCTGCTTTCGCTGTTCCAAGGCGTACCTGCGCTTTGTTCGCGTTGTACTGTGACACTGGTGGAGGTGCTGGCCCGCCACCCCGCCTGATGCTCCACACTCCCACGGGGAGCCATTCATCCAGCCCGGACGCACTTGTCGACATTCCCGTGCATCGCTTCACTCGTCGCTTGCGAGGCCTCCCTCCAGAGTTCACCCCATCGCAAGAACACTCTACAAGGCACCACTCACGTCTACCAATGGCCACCGCCAGTGCACAACAGTTACTACGAGACAGTAGTCTACCAACCCCACCTCAGGTAACCTTTTTTTCACCGCTGGTGCCTGATAACTTTGGTGGTGGAGCGCATGAATACGTCGAAGACAGGCTTGATCACTATGAACGTGACGCCAACACCAACCAGTGGTCTCTTGAACAAAGGCTTTCCTGTGCCTATTTTTATCTCGACGACAGCGCTCGTACTTGGTACGATAACAGAGAAGGCAGTTTGTCAACATGAAGTGACTTTAAACGAGCAATGATTGACACGTTTGCCGCTGTCGACCGGCGAGAACGTGTGCAGCATTTACTCGAGCTACGGGTTCAGAAACCCAATGAAACGGTCACAATGTTCGCTGAGGACATGGCCTGTCTCTTCCGTACAGCTGACCCGCACATGACCGACGACAAAAAGTTACTCTACCTCATGCGCGGCGTCAAATAGCAATTGTTCGCCAGACTTTGCGGAACCCGCCAAGCACCGTGACATACTTCATCAAAGAAGCTACGGCTATCGAATGGGTGCTTCACCCACGATGCCGACAATACGATCGCTTGTCCAGCAGCGCCCACATTCAAGTCGCTGCTACGACATCTCACAATCAAAGCTCGTTGCGCGATTTCATACGAGAGATTGTTCGCGAAGAGCTGCTGAAGCTGCGGACTTTGGTCACGGAACCACCCACGGCGTCTGTCGCTGAGGTCGTCACCGAAGAAATACGCCAAGCATTTTGGACAGTTGATCCTACTAACGATCAGTGACCTAGGAGCTGCGCAGCCGCGCTTCGCCGCCAGCCGCCCATTGCACCGTCGTACCGCCAGTCATCGGCAGCCGTTCCTTGGTCGCCACCGCAAGACAGACACCGCGGCGCCCTACCGTCGTGCCGCCGTACGAAATGTCGCCGTACCAAGAGCCGTCTCCCAACGAAACATGGCATATGCCACATTACGAGCAGTTGTGGCGTCCACATATTCGTAAAACAGACGCCTGGCACACTTTAGATAGGCGTCTGCTCTGTTTTACCTGTGGAGGTGGGGGCCACATTTCCCGTCATCGCTGGCATCGCGTCGATACGCTTCGACCTTTTCGGCAATGGTCTGACGATCGACGCGCCAACGACGACTACGCACCACGCCGGGATGCTCGTTTTCAAGGACCCTTTCAGTCCCATTTTGACAACCGTCGTGCCAACAATGGCGGCAGTGTGCCTGATTACCAGCCAGGTTTGGGACGTCGACCACGCTCACAGAGGAAGGAAAGGTAGGAGAGGGCATGCCCAGCTGGCGCAGGGCGTAAAAAATGTGATGGAAATTACGTAACAGTAGCCATATTCACTGGGCACAATGGCGGCATTTTGTTATTGTTGATGTAGTGCGATGCGGCACCGTTCTGGCGGTTCAGCGGCGGTGTGCGCGTTTTCATGGGCGTCGCACCTAACGTAGGCGTACTGCAAATGTTCGACAGCATCTATTTTTTGTGCGCATTGTTAGCTACGTGAGTTTCCTCCGGTGGTGGTTGCAACCAGGTGTCTGAACTAGAAACCACGGAACGAGCGCGCCTATACGTACTGCGAATTGGCAGCGCTCGTCAAAATTATGCTGAAAAGCCATCATAGAAGATAACGACTTTGCTCAAGAATTATTCTATGAATGCTTTGCAGGTTATTGACAGTTATGCGGTGTTGCTTCTTATTACAACGGACGATGCATTTGTGGTCCACAGGCCCTTATTAAGACTGTAATCTAATCTTGCTTCTCATGTGCATGAACAGTTGCCACATGCATCTGCGCATTAAAGTTCCTGTTCTGCTGCGCTTAAGATGCTCGCTTTTATTGTTGGTTCCAGCCCACAGCCTGAACGAAAATTTCATAAAGCCTAAAAAGAAACGCAAAAGAGGGAAAAAGTGATCTGAAAGAAGCTGTACGAATTTCGGTGCCTGGTTTGTCACACAGCAACGTCCGAAATATCATCTTTATTTTCACAAAGAACACATCAAATAATAAAAAAAGCTTTACGTGCAACTTGCCGTGTTTATCGTAAGTGCCAGCAGTGTAAGAGTACAACACCCATACACAGAGATCTCGTCAACCGTATCGCGGCAAGGCAGCGTGTTGAAATCCGTTCCGTTGGTTTCAGATAGCATGGGCACACGCGGCGCGCAGGCCACGTGCTTTTTGAGACAGAGAGGGAGTCACGCCTTCTGCTTCGCATTTATACGTAAACAAGAGAGGAGATTTTGCCCAGTCAATATGGCCAACTTCCGGCTTCATCGCGGCTTCACTACGAGTGACGTCAGGGCCTCTCCTACATTTCCTTCCTAATGACCACGCTCTCCGTCTCCGGCATATTCACCTTCGTCGCGCCACCGCACTACAGCCGACGTCAGTGGAAGGAGGTCACCATTTCCACGCCGGGGAGACTGAAGGCGGCGACCTCCGGGGATGAGGTTGCAGGTCGTCAAGGCGACGAAGAAATGCCCCTGTTACTCTTACCACAGGACGCCGTAAAGCCGAGTAGTTGTAACACCGATGAAACTGTGACCACATATCTTACCGTTTCTGTAGACGGACAGCAAGTAACAGCCTTAGTTGACACCGGTGCCGAATTCTCTATCATAAGCGAAAACCTTGCCGTATGCTTCAAAAAGGTGAAGACTACGTGGACGGGACCTCACCTGAGGACAGTAGGCAGCCAGCTGTTTATGCCTGTCGAAAGGTGTACAGCAAGACTCGACATTGGTGGCTCTTCTTTCGTGGCGACGTTCGTCATCCTCACCTCATGTTGCAAGGACCTGATCATAAGGATGGACTTCTTAAGAGAATATTGTGCCGTCACCAACATCCCGGACCGTTCAATTACGTTCCGCAACAGCCCTGGTTTGATTGACTGTTCAGACGCAATACGTAACACTTTACGTGTAACTGATGATGATGTGGTCGTCCCGCCACAGTCATGCACTCTTGTTTCGGTATAAAGGCACGAAGCGTTTGATGGCAAAGGCCTTGCCGATCAAATTGGCTCGCTGCTATTTAGCCATGACATTTCGGTCGCACACGATATCGTCCGTCTCACTGGTGGATACACGAATTTACTTCTGACCAACTTTAGTGCTGAGTGCCGGCACCTTCCGAAGGGCACAGCTATCGCTTCGTACGACATTATCGTAGAAATGCGAGAGTTTATGTTTGTCGGTTTTGGACGAAGCGCCTAATAAAAAACCAGAACCAGTTCTCGACGTTGGCACCACTCTGTCAAAGGACGAGCGACAGAGACTTCTTCAGCTGCTAGCCGAATTCCGCGACCGCTTTTCATCGACATCACGAATTGGTTGAACACCTTTGACAAAGCACCGAATAATCACCGTGGACACGGCGAGACCTATGCACCAGAACCCTTATCGTGTAGCTTTAAAGGAACGCGAAGCCATACAACAACAAGTCGCGAAAATGTTTGAAGATGATGTCAGTCAATCGTCACAGATCCCCTAGGCATCACCTGTAGTGCTAGTAAGGAAAAAGGACAGCACCTTGCGTTTTTGCGTGGACTACACGAAGCTGAATCGGGTGACCAAGAAAGATGTGTACCCGCTCCCACGTATTGATGGCTTCCTTGACAGGCTTCAGCACGCTCGCTACTTTTCTTCAGTGGACTTGAGGAGTGGATACTGGCAGATCGAGGTAGACGCAAGAGATCGAGAGAGAGAGAGAGAGAACACAACTTTATTGTCGTCAGACTTAAGGAGGTAGGTGACCCGCCAGGCTGAACTTGATGGCCACCTCCTCTGCCCTTTGTACGGCCTGGAGCTGAACGGCCAGGCTGGTGGAGGTCAGAACTGCCTCCCACCCCTCTGGCGAGGGAGCGGCTAGGAGATCGAGAGAGGGGGGATCTTCCCTGCAGGCCCAGAGAATGTGATTAAGTGTGGCTATTGAGCCACAATGCGAGCAATGCGGATCAATCGAGTCGGGGTATATACGTGCATAAATGTATGGGCACGGAAATGAATGTGTTTGCAAGCGGCGCCAGATAACCTCCTGGCGCTTAGTTAGCTTATGGTGCGGGGGTGGTTTTGTCTGCCTCGAAAGACGGTAATATTGTGTGATGTCATGGTAGGATGTCAAGGCTTCACCAGGGTTTTCCAGATCAGAGGCGGGTACCACCGCTCGGCTGACGAATCCTCGAGCATATAGGTGGGCCGCCTCGTTCCCTGGGTTCCCCGCGTGAGCCGGCACCCATACCAGCGCAATGGAGGATAGTGCGTCTTCCTCAGCATCTGTAAGGAGACTGGGCAAGAGTAAACGCAGAGTTGTGGGGGCCACAATGCCACGTGCGAAGTTGGATATAGCAGCCTTTGAGTCACTGAGTATAGTGGTGAATCCGGATGCTGCTGCTAGCGCTATCGCCGCTTCCTCAGCTTCTGTCGTATTAAGCACACGGACAGAAGCAGCCGCTTTAATTTGAGGTGAATTGGCGTTGTTGCCGGGGAGAGTGATTACGCTTATTGCATATGCTTTAGTAAACTCTCGGTATTGGGCGGCGTCAACGTACGCAACGGTTGGGTTGGACGCGTAAGTTTTTTGCAAGAATTTGGCCCTCGCTTTCCTTCTACCGTCGTGATGGCTGGCCAACATGTTCTTTGGCAGTGGTTTTATGAGGAATTTCTTTCTGATGTTGGGGGGGATGACAGCCGGATCGTTACCCGTAGGAGATACCACATGGTCAATTTTAGCAAGGATCCAACGCCCCGTCCTGCTTCCCTGTAATCGGTGAATTTGCGCCGTAAGATGCGCTTCAAGAAGTTCTTCTAAGGTGTTATGCAGCCCAAGACTGAGGAGGTGCTCTGTCGATGTGTTTCGGGGGAGACCCAATGCCACCTTATACGCTTTGCGTATGAGCCGATTTAGTTGGGCTCGCTCAGATTGAAGGAGGTGCAAATAAGGAAGGGCGTACGTGAAGCGCGACAAAACGAAGGCTTGAATTATCTGTAGCAGTTCTTTCTCCTTCATGCCTCGATTGCGAGCGCTCACTCGAGATATAAGATGGGCCGTCTGGTTCACGGTTACGGTGAGACGGTCTAGCGTAATGTTGTTGTGGTGGTTTGTTTGCACAATGAGTCCGAGTACTCTCATGTGGGCCACCTGCTTAATTGGCGTGTCATTGACATACACGTTAATACTAGGAAGTGGAGTCTTAATTTTGCGGCGATCTGGAGGTCGCAGTAATAGTAGCTCCGATTTGCTCTGGGAACACTCCAAACCCGCTTCTGACACGTGCTGAACGACTACGTCGGTTGCTCTTTGAAGAGTCTCCTCGATTTGACCATCGGATCCCACCGTCGTCCAGAGCGTGATGTCATCTGCGTAGAGGGTGTATCGCAGGCCGGGTATCGTGTCAAGTTTGGGAGGTAGTGACCTCATAGCGAGGTTGAAAAGGAAAGGGGACAAAACAGCTCCCTGCGGGGTGCCGCGATCACCGAGTGTGATGAGCTTAGAACGAAGGTCACCCACTGAGAGTTCAACCGTTCGATTAGATAAGAAAGCACGGACGTAGTTAAATATGCGTTCCCCGGATCGTAGTTCGGACAGACTGCCTAAAATGGCACTATGCTTCACGTTGTCAAATGCTTTGTGAAGGTCCAGACCGAGCAAAGCCTTGGTACTAGTGCCACTCTCAGGTCGTAGGAGATCGTGATGCAACTGGATGAGCGCATCCTGAGTGGATAGATGGGCCCTGAAGCCCAGCATTGTGGGGGGAAGTAGGCGGTGCTCTTCCGCGAAATTTTGCAAGCGACAGAGGACAACATGCTCCATTAGTTTGCCCAGGCAGGAGGTCAACGAGATTGGACGAAGATTCTCCAGGTCGAGTTTCTTGCCCGGTTTCGGTATAAACGCGACCCTTGCGTGTTTCCATTCTGATGGCAAATGGCCGGACCTCCAGCACTCATTCATATATTCAGTAATGGCCCCTACCGACTTTGGATCGAGGTTGCGCAGCGTCTTATTTGTCACCCCGTCAGGACCGGGTGCCGATGTTGTACGCAGTTTATGTAGCGCTATGCAAACCTCACTTTCCGAAATGTCGGCGTCCAACTGTTCGTTGGCTGTTCCAGTGTATTCAGGCAACTGCTCTGTGCTGTTCTGTTTCTGAGATGTGTTGATGTAGCGGGTGATGAGCTCCTCCAGCAGCTCTTCGTTGGTGCCCGGGTATTGATGGACAATTCGCGCGAGCTGTTTGCGTGCGGCCGACTTGGAGCTACCAGGGTCCAGCAGGTGTCGCAGAAGATGCCACGTTTTCTTGCAGCCCATCTGGCCATTGAGGCTGCCGCAAAGTTGGCCCCACTGTTGGCGTGTTAGCACAGCGGTGTGGGCTTCTAATTCACGTTCGAGCCTCGAGATGCGGCGGCGGAGCCTTGTGTTGTGACGTTGGCGCCGCCACCTACGCATGAGGCTTTCATGCGCCTCCCACATATGTAGAAGGCGTGAATCTGTTGATGGCTGTTCCGGAGTTACGTCTGCTTGGTATGTTGTAGCGTCCACATCTCGACTCAAAGAAAGTATCCATTCGTTCAAGTCCAATACCGAATCGGGTGCCGTTTCTTTGCGCAGTTGGCGGAATTTATCCCAATCTGTAATGCGAGCTGTGGCTCGTTTTTTTACATTGCTTGTGGTTAACTCAATGGTTACCGCTAGAATGAAATGGTCACTTCCTACGGTGTGACCTGTGTTTTGCCAACGGGCACCCTCCGTGTTTTTGCAAAGGGAGAGGTCTGGGGTAGTATCTCGACATACGCTGTTCCCGATTCGCGTCGATTGCTCCGGATCATTGAGGATACTGAAACCTAGGTCGTGTATGATGCTCCATAATCGGCGACCCTTGGGGTTGGATTTCGGGTATCCCCATTCGGGATGTTTTGCGTTAAAATCGCCTAGTACGAGCAGCTTTGCATCCTTCGCCAGATTTGTTGCTTTCCGAAAGATGTAAGGTAGATCCGCAGCTGTATCTCTTGGAGGGCTGTATATATTTAAAATGAAGAGTGGCTTGTCTCCTCGTCTTTTTGGTATAATTTCCACCAGTGTGTGATGAATACTCGTACCCTCAATTTCATGTTGAATGGCTGTGACATTCTTGTGTACTAAGATGGCAGTGTGGCATTGTGCGCTCGCGGACATGTCTATTTTCTGATTATATGATGCGTATCCGGGCAGTTGAGCGGCAGTGTTCGTTTCTTGCAAAACTATGATGTCCGGCGAACATTCCCCATTTGGTGCATGGTTTTGAATATGCTGGATATGTTGCTGCAGATGGCCCTTCTTATTGCGGAAGCTCCTGCAGTTCCACTGCCAGACGGTGAGCGTGTGGAGAGCCGCCATGACTATGTTATTGGCGTAGGGGCCGGTGTTTGCCGGCTATTGGATGGTGTGCGGTGGATGGCCAACTGCACACTGAAGTCGGCCAGTGCAGCTTCGGTCGAGCTCTTTAACACGGCGAATGAGGTGGTTGTTTCCCTGATGGTTTGGTGGATCGCATTAAAGCGCGTTTCTATTTCAGCTTTCAGATCGGATTTCAGCGTTGAGATGGCTGCCGTGACTGCCGTCGTTACTTTTGTAGTGATGTCGGCGTCTGCGTGGAGTGAAGCTGTGGGTGTAGCTGCCTTGCGTTTATTAGCGTTCTGAAGTTGAGGAACTGGCGATAACGCCGGGTTTGGTGCCAGGGGGTTCGGATGTGCGTCTTGTGTTTCGGATGATGTGGGTGTAGTTTGTTTGTCGATACTGAGTGCTCTATCTATTTTGGCTTCTAGAGACTGGATGTAGCTAGTCAATTTAGCTATCTGGGACTGCTGGGCCGTTCAGCTAAACGACGTGGCAGCAGGCGCAGCCCATCGGTGTCTCGTTCATCCAGTCGCGTTCAAGAGATCGAGAGAAAGCCGCTTTTAGGGGCGAAGCTCCTTATGGCGTGGCTTGTGCGTCCCTCGTAGTACGTAATCACCAGTGGCACATACCCGAATTAGCGGTCCTTACGATTTTGACCTCCAAGGTGGTTCCGGTGAAAGATTTCTTCTTTGCGTTGTTGAACAATAAAAGATAGTGCTCAATGCACATGTTAATGGCTGCTAAGGGGGAATGAGAGATAGGAGCATTCAGCCTTTAGGTAACGCGCACGCTGCGATCCCCATTAGCAGCTATTGGCATGTACATTGAGCACGATCTGACAAGAAATGGTTGCAACGTTATACTCGCTGCGTGTAACCTCCTTGGTTTTAGAAAGGTTTAGCGACCGTTGGGCCGCATAGCCATGAATACAGTGAACTAGTATATACCATGAACTCGAGGTGGTTAAAAATGGGAAGTAAACCCGAAGCGCAAGCCGTAAGAAAGTGTGCATGTGCCACCTCCTGTTTAGTCCTTGAAATGTCCGCTGGATGGCGGTGCTTCTATATGGAGAATATATGATGAAAACATGCGAAATGGTGGTACTTGGAGTGCTGAATAGATGGACGAACGGACACACAGACAGATGCATTGATGGACGCATGAACAGACGCATGCGCGGACGCATGGACGAACGCAGGGACGGACGCACGAACAGACGCACGCACGGACGGGTGGATGGACGCATGGACGGTTACACAGAGGTACGCAGGAGCGGACGGAAGCAAGTACGAATGGACGGACGAATGCTTCGCCCCACTCCCCACCACTTACTCCGTGGATATGCTGCCATTTTTTTTTTTGTCGCCAGATGGTTTATACGAATTTCAAGTCTTGCCTTTTGGTTTTTGCTCCGCGCCCGCAACTTTTCAAAGGCTTATGGACACTGCACTTTCGGGATTGAAGTGGAAGACGTGCCTTGTCTATCTGGATGACGTTATAGTGTTTTTGACCACTTTTGATGATGATTTCAAAAGGCTGGAAGCTGTTTTCCGTGCCATACGGTCCATGGGCCTAACATTGAAACCAGAAAAGTGTCATATTTGTTTTCTCGAACTTCAGTTTCTTGGTCACGTCGTCAGCATCGCAGGCGTCCGGCCCAATCCTGGAAAAATTGCCGCCATCGCACCGTTCCCAGTGCCCTCCAATAAAAAGGCTGTCAGACGCTTCCTAGGCCTTTGTGCCTATTATCGCCGGTTCATCGCAGACTTCGCCCGCATCGCGTCACCACTAACTCGTCTCACAAGAGACGACGTTGCCTTTGAGGAGAAAGAAGTACAGGAGGCTACCTTTAATGACCTGCGCCAACGTCTTCAAACGCCCCCGGTGCTTGCCCACTTCGACGAAGAAGCCCCGACGATGCTTCACACAGACGCTAGCAATGTAGGTCTTGGGGCTGTGCTTGTACAACGGCAAGAGTACACAGAAAGAGTGATCGCCTATGCAAGCCGAACACTAACACGCGCAGAGGCTAACTATTCAACAACAGAGAAAGAATGCCTCGCCGTAGTATGGGCAGTAATAAAATTTCACCCGTAGTTGATTGGCCGGCACTTCAAAGTTATTAGCGACCATCACTCGCTTTGCTGGTTAACGAATCTAAAAGATCCCACCAGCCGATTAGCGCGTTGGAGCCTAAGACTGCAAAAGTTTGACATGACGGTCGTACACAAGTGAGGCAAGCGACATATGAACGCTGACTGTCCCGGTCACCCATTGAGTCAGCAACCCTACCTGAGGAGGAAGGAAACGGCATTTTTCGATGTCCTCGACATGACTGCCATTGCGCAGCAACAACGTGACGACACTGAGTTGCTTGGCTTAATTAACTACTTGGATGGCAGATCTCAGAAGGCGCCAAGTGTTTTCGCAGAAGTGTTTTCATCGTTTTGTTTACGGGGCGGACTACTCTACAAAAGAAACTTTTCGTCGACGAGATCCGCCTATCTGCTCGCCATCCCAGCAGCCCTTCGTACCGAAGTATTCAAAGCATGCCACAACGAGGTGACCTCTGGCCATTTGGGTTACACGAAAACGTTGGCCAGAGTACAGCAAAGGTACTACTGGCTGAGACTAACCACAGCCGTGAAGCACCACGTTCGTACCTGTCTCGACTGCCAGTGACGCAAGTCACCCCTGACTAAACGAGCTGGCCTCCTGCAACCCGTGCAGGTCCCAACAGCTCCATTCTACCAGATCGGCATGGACATTTTGGGCCCACTACCTACTTCTACTGCAGGGAACCGCTGGGTTATCGTCGCGAAGGATTATCTGACCCGTTATGCCGAGACAAAGGCTATCCAGAGAGGTACAGCAGCAGAGGTGGCAAGATTTTTCATCGAGAATATTGTACTGAGACATGGTGCATCAACCGTTGTAATCACAAACAGAGGAACCGCATTTACGGCAGCTCTTTTGAATCAGGTCTTGATGCTAAGTGGAACAACGCATCGTAAGACCACCACCTACCACCCACAAACAAACGGGCTGACGGAGCGTCTGAACAAAACCATTGAAGACATGCTTTCGATGTACGTAGTCGTTGATCACAAAAATTGGGATGAAATTTTGCCGTACATAACGTTTGCGTACAACATGCCCAAGCGAAAAACGATCCACATGACCCCGTTCAGCCTCGTTCATGGACCAGAAGTACGAACTATGTTAGATGCGATGCTACCGCACGAAAGTGACGACATCGACCCAGACGCCAACACGTTTACGGAACGCGTGGAAGAACCAAAGCAACTTGAACGTGTACGGAACCGCCAGCAGCAAGAGTACGATCCAGGCCGCCACAATGCTCACCGCAGAATAGTCTATCAAACTGGCGACAAAGTATGGGTTCGGACACCCGTACGGAAACGAGGACTTTCCGAAAACTCTTAAGAAGATACTTTGGGCCATACCGAGTGCTGCGACAATGGAGTGATGTCACTCATGATGTTGTTCCCGACAGTTCGTGTAGTACCAAGCGTCGCCAGCACCATCCTGAACTCGTTCACGTAGTGCGCATGAAGCCTTACGTAAGCGAGTGATTGCGTGAGACGTTTCTTTAAAAAAAAAGCAGCATTATTGACTTCGCATCTGGTCGATGCTCTTTGAGAGGGAGGCAAATGACCCGTGCCTACATGTGGACAAAAAGGATGATTTAGCGGACAGCAGATAGTGGGCATCTGGCTTGACTCGATAACGAAGAAGAGAATCTTGCGGCTCAGCTGTTGAGAACATGCTGCTTTTCGCTGTTTCAAGACATACCTGCGCTTTGTTCGTTCGTTCGCGTCGTACCGCGACAATATATATATATATATATATATATATATATATATATATATATATATATATATATATATATATATATATATATATATATATATATATATAGCACTATGAGCGATTTCTGCAACTAGTGAGATAACCCACAACGAGTAATGCATAGAACGAAGAAACATGGGTGGACATGTTATCATGTAAAATTGAAAACAATATAAATAGTAACCCCTCCTTTTTTACAAGAAATGAAATAAACTGTACAAACGACGTTTCACGCATCAAATAGACTCATGACATACCGGAATAGTGTTGAGTTTTTTTTTTTCAATTGACCTGAAGATTGACATGCGTATAGCACAGTGGTCTTGTGGTAGTCACACTCGATCGCTATTTTCGAGCGTGTTCTTACAACGCGGGAAAGGAAAGAAGTCCAAGACACCAAACGTTTGGTGAGACCTCTTGCCTGAACTTCTGAAATTTCTTTTCAAGAAAAAAAAACAGCAGATCCCACGTACAGTGAGAATCAATCATATGCGAAGCACGAATGTGGAAAGTTGAGGAAATGAGGAAAGCGTTTCATCTTTGAAAGCAAAGCTGAGCACGCCGCCGCTTGCTGTGCACAGGCAAATTTTCAGATTGTGTTTGTTTTTTGCGCATCCTGTATTATTCTAACACGTCATTTGCCCGGGCGCCTATTTTACCGCCATCTCATACTTCTAGTCACACCAATCACGCTTTCAAAATTAACCACATTTTCAGCCATACAGAAAAATAAAAAACTCGCCATTAACATTATCAACAAAAATATGGAACGCATTACCTTCCAGGATTGCCAGTATACCTGAACATTTTTTGCATAATTTATATTCGTTCACCTATTTAGAACCATGTAACTTTCACTAACAATTGTGCTTTATGCGATGTTGTATTGCTTGTTGTATTCCTTGCCTCGATGTGAGAGACGATTTAGACTCCAACCAAAAGTTTTGAAGAAACCCGACGTTTCGAAACCGACTTGGTTCCTTCCTCCGGGGTGACTGTGGAGACTACGTAGCAGCGGTGTCTTCAAAGCACTCGCGTGGTGGATAATGACCCCCCCCCCCCTCCCTCTCGTTTTACCGTGGAGCGCAGTCCACGTGCATACACTGGAGGAAGGGTTCCGAGAGAGCAGTTGTTGTTATGGGCTGTCCTCTGTATGTGCCACGACTCGAGTAACAACATTCTCCTCCAGTTCGGCTCGCTTTCTAGGATGGCCGTTGCTTCGAAATTTATCCGGTGATCCAACGCCTCTTGATGTTTATGAATTTCTGCACCATTAGATTGTATTAACCTACAATAATTCATTCTCTGCAAAAATTTGGATTTATGTTCCCCGCCTATGTAATGCCCCTAGTGGGCCCTTAGGGTACTTGAATATATAAATTAATAATTATTAAAATAAATATATGAATAGGTCACGTTAAAATCAACATAACATCACGAGGCAAATGTACATTATGCCGTAAAAGACTTCCTTGTCGTGATTATCATGTTCGGACGTGTCATTTACTTTCGTCGTCTATCAATGTCTTGTTATACCAAACTTGGTATGACAAGCTAGTGTCGAGCTAGTGAAACGGCCGCAAGCACGCTGTTAGCGTAGCTATAGTATAGACGTTTTACATGACACGCATGCCCTGATTATCATGTTTAGACGTGTCATTCATTTTGTTTCCTTTCGCGTCACTTGATAACCAATTTGGTATATATAATGCTAGCAAAACGGTCGCGAGTGCATCGTTAGCGTGCTATATTGTCATGTTCTTACATCACACGCATGTCATGATTATCATGTTTGCACCAGTCATATACCTCCGTCATCCATTGGCGTCACGTAACACCAAATTTGTATATGTGAAGCTAGTAAAACAACCGCCAGTGCAGTATGAGTCTAGCGTGTAGTCATGTTACATGACACGCATGTCATCATTATCATGTTCGGGCTTGTTATTTACCTTTGTAGTCCGTTCGCGTCACCTAATACGTAACTATGTATATGTCAAACTAGTGAGACAGCCGCGAGCGTATCATGAGCCTGGCATGTAGTCATGTTGTTACATAACACACACCTCATGATCATCATGCTTGCACAAGTCACATACTTTTGTCATCCGTTCATGACCCGTAATACCAAGTTTGGGATATGTGAAGCTAGCGAAACGGCCTCGAGCGCATCATGAGCGTGGCATGTAGTTATGTCTTAACATGAGACGCATCTCATGACTGCATGTTTGCACCAGTCATATACCTTCTTCATACATTCACGTCCCGTAATACGAAATTTGGTATATGTGAGCATTGTCTGTATTCCATGAGCGTTGCCTGTATTCAGCTTGTTAAATGACATGCATGTCATAATTTTCCCGTTAGTGTCTGTTACTTGTGTTCACCGTGTAGTCATGCCATACCCTACCAGTTTTGCAATATGTCATGCGAACGAAGCCACTGCAAGAGCTGCAAGACCATGAAATGTATATCATGACTATAATAACATACACGTAATGATAGGGATGTTATGTCATACCAAGTTTGGTATCGATACGATTTACGAAACGGCCAGGAGAGCTAAAAGTCTTTGGCGGCTAGTATAGATAGATAGATAGATAGATAGACAGATAGATAGATAGATAGATAGATAGATAGATAGATAGATAGATAGATAGATAGATAGATAGATAGATAGATAGATAGATAGATAGATAGATAGATAGATAGATAGATAGATAGATAGATAGATAGATAGATAGATAGATAGATAGATAGATAGATAGATAGATAGATAGATAGATAGATTCACGCTTGCGGTCGCTGAAGTTCGCTAAGAAATGCTTCGCATTTAAAAGCAATCATCTTTTGAAGCGAGCTTCCTCCTAATATTTCAAATAGGCCAGCCAGGCTAACATTTCTAGTCAGAGAGTTTGGAACTTCAGTTAGCGCTTACTAACTGAAGAGAACGTGTAGTTTTCACCTGGTTTTTAGGGCATAACCAGCAAACGTCATCTAGCCACATGGTCCTGCATATCCTGGTTCCTTGGCCCTTTAAAGACGCAACGACCAATGTCATTGTCGGGAATCGCTGTTTACGTGCAAGCATCAAGCTCCGATCGATTTTCAGGAGTTCTTTCGACTCACTAGTCGTATTCAGGCAGTGGAGAACTACAGCTGGGAACCGTTTCTTCGGCTCCTGTAGCCTCTTCGCTAGTTTTTGAGTGTGCACTAGTGCAAGTGTCTCCTTTCCAGAAATAATCATCAAGCACTACCGTACGGTGTTTCGGTGCGGCTATCGAGTCTCATAAAAGGGCGCTCATTGACACAGAACAAAAACTACCCACCAATACGTGTAAGCTTCGTATTTCATGGGAGTCACTTCACATCGATCAGCAAAGTCTGGGCAGTTACACTGAATTCGAGTAGTGAGAACTTTATTGATACTACATGCCGGCTGGTAACCTTCTGCCTTAAGCAGTAGCACTCATTTGTCCCCTGGCGGAAAGATTCGAAGGCACACATTTTCTTCACTTCTCTTAAGGTGCCTGTGAGGTTTCGCTTGCCCAGTATCCCACTCTGCAGCGTGCAAAACATCTTGCGTTTGTGATTGTGCCCCTACAGACGGCTAGTAGGTTCTGTTAGATTGTGATGCCATACCACAAGCCTGAATGTACGCGAAGAAGTGGGTGCCAGCAGTGAAATTCCGGTGACTCGCATCAGAATGCCCGAAACAGACAACTGACAGGCATGGACGGTACGCATTATATAAGTAAACTCGTGTGGCGTGTGCTGGCCGTTGTCAGGATGGTTCACGCGTTCTGAGAAATTGATTACAGTGCATTATGCTCCGAAGAAGACCAGTGTTCATTCTTTCATCACTAGCTAACCAATCACTCAAGATTTTGTGTGGTATGAGGCTACTCCTGTTCTCGCCAGCGTAAGTGTTGCAAACATGAATGCACGTACGAGTTGGAACAGCGGATACGCGGCATATTTATGCTTCACGGTAAAATATTTGGCACGGTTCTGAATCTGTTGACGTAAAAGGAAATCAAGGCTGCACGCTTGAAACAATGGAAGACGCCTTGCCGCAACACTGTCGTTTCGGAGAGCAGAGTGACGAAATCTGCGTGAAAAAGACGAGAACATTAGGTGTTTATACGCGTATTTAAGTTTTCTAGCGCATATACGAAGCTAACAAGCTATTTATATGTTAGTATGCATAGTATGGTTCCAGGTAGATTTTCTGTTCAGACCAACTCAATGTTTCTCAACATTGATTACCTTGCCCTTGGAGATTTCACGATAAAACCTGTACAATTGTAGTAAAACATTACTAACAAAAGTCGAAGTGCAACTGTAAGGCCAACCAAGGTTGCAAGAAAGTCTGCCCGAAAAATAAGGCATGCGATATCATGCTGGCAACGTGCAGCATTACTTACAAAATATTAGTGTATTTCACAAGCATGCATGGATGCGTGCAGTAAAGTAAAAAATGTAGACTAAATGCAATCACTGCGTCAGGGCTGCTTGACATATAGAGCAAACATCAGTCATTCCCACAAGCATGTAGTTACAAACATTTACAGTAAGAAATTAATCGCTCAGCAAAGTAAGAAAAACGGAAATGTTTAAATGTACAGAAACATGCTGCGTATACCTCTAATTTTGCGTTGTAAGCGAAGCCATCCTTGACTTGTGAAATGCACTTCACCATGATGAAGAGTACACCATCTATGCTTAACAGAGATTACAAATTAATGATGTAATCTCCAATCGTACGGGTCATTCAACGATGCATTTTCAGTTTATTCAATAACGCAATGAAAGGCCGTTGCTCGAAACAGTCACTTCACCAGCCGGTTACTTTACATTCCTGCGATTACTTTTTTAAGAACGCCCACATCATTTTCATCCATGAGGAGGGAGACGTAAAGGTCTTGAAAAATAAGAAGGCGAGCAGTTTGCTGTCCATTCTCTACATACAATTTACAAAGGACTAGTTAATAGAATTAAGACGACATCAGAGTTTAATCAACCAAAGGACCAAGCCAGATTTTGTACAGGCTAGCCCATAATATACCACATTCTTACTGTCAATCAGGTAATAAAACGGCGCGAAAGACAACCAACTCCTATATAAATAGCATTTATAGATTACGAGAAGGCGTTTGACTTTCTCGTGACATCAGCAGCAATTCAGTCACTACGGAATCGAGACATCCAGGAACTATACATAAGCATATTATAGAAATCTACAGGGAATCCACAGCCACCAAAGTTTTTTATAAAGAAAGCGGCAGAATACCAATGAAGAAGCGTGTAAAGCAGTGAGACACGATCTGTCCATTGCTATTCACCGCGTGTTTGCAGAAGGCCTTCAGAGTCCTTGATTGGTAAGAGTTAGTGATAAGAGTTAATGGAGAGTATCTTAGTACCCTGGAATCGATTACATTGCTTTCGTGAGTAACCCAGTTGATGAATTACAGGTCATGATTACTGAACTAAACAGAGAAAGAATAAATAGGTCGAAAATTTATATGCACAAAACTGCAGCATTGTGTGTGAAGAAGAAGATGCGCCTGCAGCGAGCAGCATTGCCAACGCCCGCCTCTCTCGGCTCGTGCTGCGGTTCACTGCTGTGCCGGTATCTGCTGGATGGTTCTTCACGCTGCCTAGCCGCTGCCCTTAACGACCAAAAAACCTCTTCACATTTGGTGGAGGGTGCTGTTTATCTCCCGTCGCTACACCCTAAAGCTTCAAAGCCGCAGGCTACCGCCCTTCATGACTGACGACGCCAACCCATCGGCACCTTCACCCCAGTTCTCTTGCTCTGGCCACCCGAAGCTACGGGACCCGAAGGTCTTCAGTGGTGCGGATGGGACCGACATGGGAGATTGTCTCGAGCACTAAGAACTGGTGAGCGCCAATAATAAGTGGGATGAAGCGACAAGCTCGGCCACGTCATATCTTAACATACTGGCGTCGCCGAATCGTGGCTTCACAGCCACAAACACAACATCTCCACATGGATTGTCTTCAAGACGTCATGTGCTTAAGTGTTCAGTTGGCTGGCTGTCCGCAAGCAGCGGGCAGAACAGCGCTTGTGCGTCTACTCTCAGCAGACTGGCGAAAACTTCACCACCTTCATTGAGGACGTCGTTGATCTTTGTCGGCGTGTGAATAACACCAAGCCTGAATCTAACAAGGTCAAACACATCTTGAAGGGCATCGGCGATGGTGCGTTCCAAATGCTTTTGGCTAGGAATCCGAGCACAGTTTCCGAAGTCGTCAGCTTGCGTCAGAGCTACGACGAGTTGAAGAAGCAACGCACTCTGACTCGGCAGCCTCAGCGTGGTGGTGAGTCACTTTCTAGTTTCGACACCATGCCTGATAATTCACCGTCGCTTCAGCAAGTCTGAGCCTTCGTCCGTGAGGAAATCGCCCGATAACCTTCCCTGGTGCTCGTCACTAACGAGACCACCACCCGTCTATCTGCCCCGCTTCGCAATGCTATTTCGGAAGAGGTTGCCTAAGCTGTCCCCCTTGCACACCACGAGCCGCCTCTATCTAGCCTTGTTCACTGGCCGCGTGTCGCGCAGCCGGTAGAGGCTCCTGTTGCCTATCCGCCAGCCGTGCAGCCACTGGCCACGCTCCTAGCGTGTGCAGCTCAGATTGTCGCTCCTCCTGTCACCTGTTCGCAAGAGATGCAGCCTGTATCCGTGCCGCTCACATATGCAGACAATTTACGTAGGCTTCCGCCACCGCCCTACACCAAGCGCTCACAGCCTGCACACCCGGCTGCTTATACTGTACATTGGGTGGCACCACCAGTCACAAATCCTTGGAGGACGCCCGATAACCGACCGATTTGCTACGCCTGCTTCACTCCCGGACACGTTGTCCGCTACTGCCGCCATCGATTTCAGGCGCTAGGCGACTGTGTCCGGTCGTTGCAACCCGGCAGCCAACCCTTCGCCCAATACGGGCCGGTCTCGTCCCCTCGCTATGCCCCTACTGACCACCTTGACTTCCAGCCGCAGCGTGCACCCTCTCCTCGTCGGTGATCGCCCTCCCCCATGCGTCGCCCGCCCGGACCCACCAACCAGGAAAACTAAGCACCGCAGTTCAAGAGGCAAGAACTGTGCCATTTTTTAACTGTCTAAGCCCTGACTCCTCTCCTGCTAACGTGGTTGCAGTAATTCTTGAAGGTTATTGCACTTTTGCCTTTGTGGACACCGGTGCCGTTGTTTCTGTTATCGCAGCTAACCTCTGCCGTTTATTGCGCAAAGTCACGACGCCGCTTTCGAGACTGTCGCTCCACACCGCAAGCGCACATCAAGTAACGCCTCTCACAGCATGCACTGCAAGAGTGTCCATCAAAGTTTGAAGTTTGAAGTTTATTTTATTTCTTTCTGACACAGAAGGAGCAGTAAGAGCTAAAGGCCGTATTGCCTGACAGAGGCTCCTGACAAGGCATTCTTTACATCATGGAGTTCATTGTCCTCGCTGTCTGCTCGCATGACCTCATCCTCCGGTGGGACTTCCTATCCCGCCATAATGCCGTCATCGACTGCGCCTGCGCTGAAGTTGAATTTTCACCCTTGTGTGATGTCCCATTACTGGACGCTCTTCAACAGCCGCCGAAATTACTCGTTAATGAAGATACCGATATTCCACCTTGAAATTTCGCACTTGCTCCCGTTTCATGCAATGCCTGCACTGGCGCTACAGTCCTTTTTATGCCTTCCGATATCTTTACGAGTCGTTGAGCTCGGCCGCTGCCTTTCGCAACGATTAACCTTGCCGCCGGAAGAAGCAATATGTTCGTACTCAATCCGCTTTCCACACCTGTCACTTTGCTGCGGGGGATGTCTCGGTCGCATGCAGGATCTTGGCCCTTAGTTTTTGGTTGATGTCCCGGATGGCTACTGCAACCACCCAAAAGCACCGTCGGCACTTGAGGAGTCGTCCAAGGGTACGTTTTCCAGTGCCATCGCCGACACCCTCACTTCCACCGAACAGGCCGACCTGTTGGATCTTCTGCATGAGTTCCGGAATTCTTTCGATGTGTCGCAACCTCAACTGGGCCTCATGTCGCAAGTCAAACATTACGTTGACACCGGACGATAACGATGACGATAGTCATAGCGAGAGAACAAACCAACGACACAGAGACAAGAAGGACACGAAAGACACGTTTACACCTGCCGCTGCGGCAAAGACCCTACCATGTCTCCACTGAAGAGCGTCGCGTCATCAACGATCAAGTCAAAGATATGCTTCGTTGAGACGTCATTCGACCGTTTCACAGTCCCTGGGTGTCTCCTGTCGTGTTGGTGCGTAAGAAAGGCGGATCTATCTGATTTTGCGTGGACTATCGTCGTTTGCATAAGATAACCCGCAAGGGCGCCTATTCTTTGGCGCACATAGATGACACCATTGACACACTTCATGCAGCGGAATTCTTCTAGTCACTAGATTTGCGGTCTTGCTACTGGCAAGTCCTAATAGTGGAAGCCGATCGCCAAAAAACTGCATTTATTACGCCTGATTGATTATACGAGTTTAATGTCATGCCCTTTGGGATTTGTAACGCGCCTGTCACTTTTGAACGACTTGGGCATAATACTCTACGTGGCCTCAAGTGGAATATGTGCCTCTACTACCTCGACGATGTCGTGGTTTTCTCCCATGACTTTTCTACGCACCTCCTTCGCCTCAGGCACGTTTTGACTTGTCTGGCCAATGCTGGCCTGCAGCTTAACTTGAATAAATGCTGCTTGGCTGCACGCGAGCTCGTCATCCTAGGCCACATTGTGTCCAAGCACGGCGTGGTACCTGACCCAGCAAAGCTTCCAGCAGTCGCAGAATTTCCCAAGCCGACGACCAATAAGGAGCTTCGCAGTTTTGTAGGCCTATGCTCTTATTTCTGGCGCTTTGTTCGCAATTTCGCATCCATCATGTCACCATTAACCGAGCTTCTTCGTTATGACGTGAATCCCTCCTTCTGGTCCCCTGCATGGGACGTTGCCTTCAATACTCTGGGCCATCTGCTCCCCTCTCCACCTATATTCTTTGCCACTTCGACCCGACGGCTCCTACCGAAGTGCACACTGACGCCAGCGACGTCGGGCCAGGCGCTGTCCTCGCTCAACGAAAGCCCGGCTATTCAGAATACGTTGTACCCTACGCTAGCCGCACTCTGACAAAAGCTGAAACTAATTACAGCGTGACACAAAAAGAGTGTTTGGCTCTAGTGTGGGTACTTTGAAAGTTTCGGCTGTACTTATAAGGCCGCCCGTTTGATTTATTAGCTGATCACCACGCGCTTTGCTGGCTCTCCATGTTGAAAGACCCTTCTGGCCGCCTTGTGCGATGGGCACTCCGCATCCAGAAGTACGAAATTCGCGTCGTATACCGCTGCGCATGCAAACACTCTCACGCTAACGCCCTGTCCCGCTTGCCTTTACCCCCAGATCCGACGTGCGGAAACACTTGCCTCCAAACCTCATCGCTAAATCTTGACTCGATTGCAAGAGAACAACGTCGAGACTCGTGAATCGCATCTCTTCTCGAATACCTATCCAGCACGCCCACCCTTCCGGTATCTCGATTCCTCCGACGTCAAGTTTTGCATTTCACCATCCGGGATCATTTTCTTCATCGACGCAACTGCCCTTCCGATGGCCGCCGGTGGCTACTGGTCATTTCACGCACTTTACGATCGCAAGTATGCACCTGTCTTCACGACGATCCGCTATGTGGCCACGCCGTGGTGTTCAAAACATATGAACGCCTTCTCCATCGCTATTACTGGCGCGGCGTGTACAATTTTATACGCAATTCCGTGCAATGCTGTCCTGACTATCAGCGACGAAAATGAACAGCGCTACGTGCGACTGGCTCATTGCAGCCACTCCCATGCCCTGCCAAGCCATTTCATCACGTCGGCGATCAAATGCCTCTACCGCCCCCTTCTATTGACACCAGATGGCAATCAGTGGAATATAGTGGTGGTCGACCACCTGACACGCTACGCCGAAACAGCCGCTTTGCCAGGCGCTACCGCTCAGCATGTTGCCTCTTTCATTTCACGTCGCTTTATCCTTCGACAAGGCGCACCTCGAGAGGTTCTCGATGGCAGAGGCCGTGTTTTCCTCTCCGCGGTCGTCGAAACACTGCTTTCGGAATGCCACGTTGTTCATCGGAAAACGACAGCATACCACCTACAGACTTACGGGCTAACGGAACGAATTAACCGCACGCTGGGTGATATGCTTTCAATGTACGTGACCTCTGATTATAGCAACTGTGACCGTGTTCTACCATACGTTGCCTTCGCATATAACGCTGCAATACAAACAATCACAGGATTTTCACCTTTCTTTCTTCTCTACGGGCGCGAGCCTTGCCATACAATCGATACCCTACTTCCCTACCATCCTCACGCTTCTGAGTCCACCTATCTCCGATGCTGATCGATAAGCCGAAGAGTGCCGCCAGCTCGCCCGTACGTTCACCTCGGACGAGCAGCAACACCAGAAAGAAAACCGAGCACCGCCCTTTCAGATCCTAGCTATGCCCCAGGGTCTCTCGTGTGGCTCGTCATCCCATACCAAACTCCGGGAGTCTCCTCGAAACTTGTCCCCTGTTACGAGGGGTCTTACACAGTTTTGGAGAAAACCTCTCTGGTTAAATTCCTAATTGAGCCAGTTTTCAGATCAGACGACATGCGCGAACGTGCACGCGACATCGTCCATGTTTCCCGCCTGAAACCGTACCATGAGTCTCTGCCTGAAACTTCTTGGGTCGCCAAGATGGCTACTTTTTCAGTGGGGGCGATTGTGAAGAAGACGTGCCAGCAGCGAGTAGCATTGCCAACGCCTGGCTCTCTCGGCTCGTGCTTCAGTTCGCTGCTTTGCCGGCATCTGCTGGAGGGTTCTTCACGCTGCCTCTACCCTGTCCTTAACGACCAATAAACCTCTCCAGATGTGCAACAGTCTCGGCAGAAAACACCATTTCCCGGCAGGTCGAGAAACGCTGGAAGTGGCCAAGAAATATATAAATACAAAAGGTAGTAACCGCGCATCCGAACAATCAAGGTGAGATAACTAACTAGAAGAATAAAGATGGGGTGGATCACATTCGGCAGGCATTCTCAAATACTGAAACGTAATCTGCCGCTAAAAGACGAAGGTGTTTAACAGCTACATACTTTCTGGTATGGATCAGCAACCTAGAGGCCTACAAAGAGGGTTCAGCTCAAATTGAAGACGACGCCGTAAACGAAGAAAATTAAAATGATAGGTGTATCCCTAAGAAGCAAGAAAAAAGCAGAATAGGCCAGAGAAGGAACAGGATTAAGGATATCATAGTTGAAATCAAGAAGAAGAAATGGACATGAACCGGGAAAATAGCACGTAGTCAGGATAAGTGCTGGTGATTAAGAGTAACTGACTAGATTTCATGACAAGGCAAGCGCACGAAGTGGAGACAGAATGTTAGGTGGGTGTGATGAGATTACATAAAATTCGCAGGAATAGCGGGGCTGCAGAAAGCAAAGGACCATGTTAATTAATTGATCATGACAGAAGCATTAGCCCTGCAGTTGACGATGTCCCTCTGATGATGAGGATGACTTTTCTTTTTACTTACTCTCTCCACAAGCTTACGCATAGGCAGAGGGAGAGTCTGGCGACTTTTATATTTATGTACACAATATTCAGCTCAAACTACTGCCGATAGTTGCGTCACAGAGAAAAGATATGGCCTGCATCCCCCCCCGGTCGTGTTGGTGTGAACCTCCCCCCCCCCGAAAAAAAATTCTGACTACGCCCCTAAGAAGTGACAAGTCATTACATAAATCTTGACATGTATGCCATGAAGGCCATGGTTTACATGTCACGGTCTTGTTGCTGTTGCGGTGATTTCGTTCACATGACATATTGCAGAACTGGTACGGTATGAGATGACTGAATAGAGAACATAAGTAACAGGCCCTAACGTGGAAATGATGCCTTACATGTCCTGTGAATCATTACTACAGGTAACACTCACATTCGTTAAGCTAGCTTCACATACACCAAATTTGGTATTACGTGATGCAAATGGACGACGAAGAAGATTCCAAATTCTAATATGAAAATTATGACATGCATGTCATGTAAAACATAGCTACATGCTATGCTCATAGCGTGCTCGTGGCTGTTTCACTAGCTTCACGTATACGAAATTTAATATTACGTGGCATGAATGAAAGGCCAACACAAATGTCAGGCGCAAACATATAATCGTGACATAGATGTCATGTGTGGCATAATTTACATGCACCTCGTAACGTTGTAGTGATTTAAAAGTGACATGTGAAACTTCCTTATTCATGCTTACCAAGTCATTGATTCTCACACTACGTCAGATCTATTATATGTTTCACTATCATTCTATGAAGCCGTTGTCTATTCATTTTTTTCATTTTGCGCTAATTTTTGTCTCTGTGCTATCTTTCTATTCATTTGATATTCCTAAAGAGACCTGTATTGTAATGTTTATTTGTGTTGTTTTATTTTTACGGGCGCTCACTAAGCCCTCATGGTTGTTCCAGAACACGTTATATACACTATTGATTGAAGTGACTGATTAATGTTAATGTTACACGTGCATTAATGCTATGAAACGATGAAACTACAATCCCGCGCAATCAGATTTTCACAGGCGTTGAGTGCTGCCCCATCGGTCACGACATACACGCCCTTCACGAGGTATTTTGATATACGCGGATTCTTTAAATCCGCACCCTTTCATTTTGTTCTGAAATAACAAACTTTCTTAGCACTTTAATGAACAAAAAGGTGGGTGAAGAAGAGGAATCTCAAGTCGACAGCACTGCATCGCTGGGGTTGTTGACCACGGTACCATCTAATGGCTTGTACCAGTGTGCGCCCAGTAGTCCTCCCAAACATACTGTGCCGCTCATTAGCGTGCAGTGTCAACACCTGCATATTCCTACACAATGGCCGCTAGCAAAACGTGCGTCCTCACACCGCCACCACCATCGTCACTACGATGTAGAGGCAGCTCACCAGGGCAACTGCTATGGTCGTTTCGGTGCGGCCGTTCTACAACTTTCTTGCTGAATTTTTCACCCATCTTCGTTGCTTTAATAGCTAGCAAATTGAAAGTATCAATTTATGATAGGATGTTATGGAGAAAACAATGAAGGCTAACTTACTACATGCAATCGTCAGTAACATGCATTTTGTCGCGTCGTTATCGAGTGCGTCAGCATCAAACACTGGCTAGTGATACGTGGGACAGCCGTGTATGCGTGTCACGTGCGTGTGCGCATTGGTATGTGCGCGTCAAAACATCTGCGTCAACTACAACGTCTTGTCTTACCGGGGTCGATCTTTTCGTAAAAAGCCACTGGTGCTGGATGTGCATGGACGCTACCTGGCCTCAGGTGTCGTGTGATATCAAGGGCACGCGAACTGACATGCCCCGCCACAACGGTGCCGAAGCCTACGCTGTCGTCTCACAGTTAATGCACAGCGGTGACGGCGAGAAGAAACTCTGAAGCGGCGCTCAGTGAGGTCAGTAAAATAAGGCTGATCAAGGTCGGCGCAGCCTTGGCACGTACTGGCCCCACTGGAGACCTCAATCAATAACGCGTCGAGACGAGAGTTCCTCGAGGAAAGGGGCGGTTGTGCGTTGAGAGTTATCAGCAGTGCGTGCTCTATGTTCTACTGTATTGCCAGCACTGGCATTTCCCGACTGTTCAGGGCGAAACGACACAGGTCGTTTTGGTGTACGGACGGAATTTACGGAGTCTCACTGGCCGGTGATTGTGTACATAGAACAAGACCGCGGGTTCAATTTGCTCTCAAGCCGGCTGGAAGATGAATTATATAAAGATAATCATTGTCCTGAAAAAATGGTCATTCGTTCATAAATTACCATGTAAAGAAATGATGCAGTACTCCCGCGTAGCGCCTCTCTTAGAGTGATGCATACGGACAACGGAATCCCATGTGCTCAATTATGTTAACCACAGCTTAGCATTAAGGTGTGCATTGTGCTCGGTGATATTTAAGGACCGATTTCTAGCCTCGGCAGCTGCTTGTTGAAGTGCGTGAAATGCACATCGTCATTATTATCATCATCACCATCAGCTTGGCTGCACCTCCTGCAGAGGAAAGGCCTCTCTCATGTTCCTTATTGCAGCGTTTTGGGTGTGTTGGTACACGTGATACTGTACTCGGGGCACAAAAAGCTGATGTCACGAGTTATCACATGGACTAACGAACATAGGACCACGTGCTGACAACTCTCTTATGAACATTTCGGCACCAGCAAATTTGTGAGTGCATACCCTAAAATATTACGTGTCACAGTCTCAATGTTATGATGAGGTTGGACACCTTATATTTACGTTTATTTTTGAAGTTTGCTTAAACGTGCTCTGACATTGCCACCAAAGAATTTGCAGTTATCAGCAAAAACTTGAAGTAGAGCGTCTATTAGACTTCTGCAGATATGAAAAATGGACTGTAAAGGAATATTTTTATGTAAAATAAAGAATAGAAATCGTGAACTGTGAGCTTCCCCCCTCTCCAACGTGGACGATGATAATTTGCTCATGGAGTGTGTGAGTCGTTGGCTGCATGAAGTGGCGTCATCGTCTTCAATGAAGGTTCCAATCATTGCAAATCATTTAATCTCAATGCGAAACTGAATAAATCAGAATCACTTCAGCTGCCACTGAGCACGCGCACCAAGATCATTCGCCGGAATGTGGACGCGCACACAACAAGCATCTTGTTACGCCACGACTCGTGAGTTGGCCAGTGTTGCCTGGCTACCTGGCCGCTTGCGCAGTTGCATGTTATTTATTTATTTATTTATTTATTTAATACATACTGCAGACCATGGTTAGGTCCAAGCAGGGGGGCACAAGAAGATAAAATGCAAAAATACAAACAATACAAGCAAACAAGGCACTTATACATGGGGTAATTCATTCCACTCTTGTATCGTACGCGGAAAAAAAGAGTACTTGAAGGTGTCAGTAGCAGCAAAATATGGGGCAAAAGCATTCGGGTTGTGGTGCCTAGTAGGTCTTGTTTGTAACGATGACAAGAACGGAGATGGGTCAATGGACAGTGCACCTTTACTTAGTGAAGAGAGGAAATCAAGACGGAAGCACTTTCTCCTGGATTGAAGGCTTGGGATTTTGTTAGCAAGCATTATTTGTGAGGGAGAATCAGTACGTGAGTATTTAGAGTAAATAAACCTCACAGCTTTTCTCTGAATTCTTTCTATTTTACGGATGTTGTGATTAGTGTAGGGGTCCCAGACTATACAGGCATATTCGAGCTTAGGTCTAATAAAAGTAAAGTAGCTGAGGAGCTTGACGTTACAAGGGGAATTTCCGAGTTTGTGTTTTAAGAAGCATAGCTTACGAAAGGCAGATGAGCAAATATTGTCAATGTGTAAATTCCACGAGAGATTGCTGGTTAGTGTGACACCGAGGTATTTACGACTGGTGACTTGTTTCAATGGCGATGTTCCTAGTGTGTATTGATAGTCGTACGGAACTTTCTTTCGTGTTATGCGAAGATACAGTGTTTTGTCGGCGTTCAGCACCATTCCCCAGTTCTTGCACCATTCAAGTATGTTAGTAAGATTGGTATTAAGTTCACACTGATCAGCACAGCACGAAACATCCCGAAACAAGACTGCATCATCCGCGAACAACCGAATATGCACACCAGTTGTAAAACATTAACAATATCATTTATGTACAGTATGAAAAGCAATGGACCGAGCACACTTCCCTGAGGAACTCCCGAAGTGACATCAAAATAGCCGGACCCTATTCCATCTATTATGACCAGTTGTTTGCGGTTTGTTAAGTAATTTGCAACCCATGTGACCAGAATTTCGGGGAGGCCAATATTTCGCATCTTAAGAAATAATTTGCCATGTGGTACCTTATCGAATGCTTTACTGAAGTCTAGAAATATTGCATCTATTTGACCGGTGTTGTCTAAGGTGTGTGCAAACGAATGAAATACTGTAACTAACTGTGTGATGGTGGAGTACCCTTTCCTGAACCCGTGCTGGAAACCTGTTAGAATATTATGGTCGTTTAAGTATTCAAGAATGCGAGTGGCGACAATGTGTTCCATTAGTTTGCAACAAGAAGATGTTAGTGATATTGGACGGTAATTTTGAAAACATAGGCGGTCGCCCTTTTTAAAGATAGGTACAACCAGAGCTATCTTCCAGTCTTCGGGGAGCTCGCCATACATTAAAGAAGTGCGAAATAAAACAACAAGAAATTTAGCCAGTGACTCAGCATAGCGACGAAGAAATATGTTTGGAATGCTGTCGGGACCACATGATTTTTTTGTATTAAGGTTCAAAAGCATAGATAACACGCCAGAGTAAGAAATAAAGCCAACATCACTAGGACGATACACTGCGGTATGCGTCAACATACATGCGCAAGAATCAGAGAATACACTTTGAAAGTACTGGTTAAAATGCTGAGCAATTGCCTGCGGGTCTTAAATAACAGAACCACCCACTACAATTTCCTTCACCGGCTTCTTTTTTTCAGAAATATAATTCCAAAATTTACTGGGGTCATTTTTAATAAAATTAGGCAACAATGTTTGAAAATAATAGTCTTTGGAGCCACGAACCTCACGTGCCAAAGTATTCTTTATCTCTTCTACAACGGGCGATTGTACATGTCTTTTTTTAAGCGTTTAATTCTTCGCTTAAGGTGAATAATCTTCCGGGTTACCCAAGGCGTGTGTTTATAGACTCGTTTGCGCTTGTTTGGCACAAAATTTTGTACGCAGTGTTGGCACATTTCTTTAAATTTATTCCAAAGGGCGCATTCGTCGTCCCCATCAAAATCATCAAGGGAAGATTCCAAATGCTCAATTATACATTCATCGTTAGCTTGTGAATAATCCTTGAAAGAGCGTGATGAACATTTATCAGTACTGACAGACCGACCCAATGGCAGAGAGGTACAAACAAGATGATGATCTGACAAGCCCTTTTCTACTGTTACTGTACTCTCTCTAAAGTCGCGGTGAACGAATATAAGATCTAGTACAGAACTGGATGTAGCGTTGACACGAGTGGGTTCTTTAACTAATTGGATCAAGTCGTGAGTAAGCATTATATCAAACAAAATATGTATTTGTTTGTTGGATTCATAGTCTGTCTGGAACCGCTCCCAGTTGACTCCTGGGAAATTGAAGTCACCAATCAGTATTATTTTGCTATTTTGGAACTGGAGCATGTGATCCCGTAATTTGGCAACATAATGAATTCCGGCATCCGGCGGTCTATAAAGAGCATAAAGAATGAAACTGAAGCCCCAACAAGACAATCTAAGACATGCGCACTCAAGCCCAAAAGGATTATCAACAAAGACGGCTTCTATTGATCTCTTGATCAAAACGGCAACCCCCCCCCCCCCCCTAGATTCTCTATCTTTCCAGTATATATTGTAACCAGGGGGGAAAACGTGGTCGTCACTTACATCACTGCGCAACCAGGTTTCAGTGACTACCGCAATGTGAGGGTCATGTTGAAGTAACAGAATTTCGAACTGTTCTGTTTTGTTATTGACACTTCGTGCATTTAAATTGATGATTCGCAGCTGTCGTTCCTTGCAAATATTTATGTTATTTTTTGCGCCGTGTTTGTTAAAGGGTATGGAATGGTTCGTTTGGTGTTTACTCTTGCCTAGTGTGATGACCCTATCGCCAATGCATGGAGCCGTGTCATTGGGCGGCTCCTGTTCATGGCGTCGTTTTTTTTGTAGTGGTACTCGTTCATTTTTATCGCTGTCCCAGACATAGGCTTTGTCGTTTATGTACAATTTGGTAAATGCTAATGCAACTTTCTCCTTTTTATCGCGGTTCGGTTTGGCACTTTCCCACAGTTTCTTACGTACATTTCGTACTTTTTTTGAAAAATCCTCCCCAATTGAAAAATTAGTATTTTTCAGTTTATGACCGTTCTTTAGTATATTGCTCTTATCTCTCATGTCAAGCAGTTTGAAGATTACAGGTCGTGTCTTGTTTGGATCCGGCCTTCCTAAACGATGAATCCGTTCAATTGCAACCGGATTCAGTTTCAGAGTGCCCTCAATGATTTCACTGTTCACTACGTGCTCTAGCCTTTCGTTGGTCTCTCTTTCAACCTCAGGTATGCCGTAAACAATCAAATTTGATCTCCTGCTGTAGTTTTCCAATTCATCAATTCTATTTTCTAGAATCAGGATTTGAGCACTCATAGAGGCCACTTGTTCCTGATACGCCTCGACCTTTTGTTCCAGTCGCGTGAGGGTATCCATTTTGCTTTCTATGTTGACCAATCGGGTCTCTTTTATTTCCTTAATATCGCTAGCAATTGCTTCTAGCTGCTTACAGTTTGCGTCAATTCCGGGCCAGGGTTTGTTTCAATATCTCCACCGAGTAGTAACAACAATTTCTTTAGTACAGACGTGGTTGTACACATCATGACACACAATTGTGGGCACGGCAGCACAAGCAAAAAAGGGTCGCTAGTACGGATACACGTAAGAGAACTCCATAATATACAAGTCCTCGGCCGAATGCTACCGATTGCGATTAAATTCTTGCAGCTTCTTTCTGAACGTGCAAAAATTAACCACCAAAACACAGAATATGATCTAAAATTGCTTGTTATTGCACTCAATCTACGTACTCAAATTGCACTCAAATCTACGTACACGACCGTTCTTACCCTTCGCGCCAGAGTGGCCAGTACCACGTATGATAATTTGATTTAGGCTTCTTTCACCTAGTCACTTGTAGAACTTTCCGGGTGTCTGCGGCGTTTCCGGCCGGGCTCATTCGAACTTTCTCCGCAAGCACACTAATTTTAGTGATCATCAAGTTCACGATTCGCACGTTTATCGTTAACTAAAAGCACTTTTGTCGTGCACGTTGTGTATTTGAATGCAGAAGTCAAATATACGTTGAGGGAATCAACACTTACCGTTACTCAATCGTTGACAAACATGCATTGAATTGAATGCAGACTACGATGGAGACAATGTTAAGAAGTACGTGCTATCCTTCATAGTCTTGTATAGTTTCAGCGTTAAAAAAACTGAAGCAATTTTCTAAGCTCTTTATCGTAGTCTAGTGACAGTTTTTCGTTATCATAAGAATATTTTCAAGGATGGAAAAATTTGTTAAACTTTCGCTTCTTTTGAGGTGCATCTCGAAATTTGCGTCGATTTCTTGGGCAGCTTTTGTGATTATTATTTGCTTGTTAGGGTGGTAGCATCGGGCAACTCTGTCTTGGCCGTGGCAGAGAATTTGCCATGCGTCCTTGAGAATATCAGTGCCACAGTTTGACCGCTCAGTTACCTATGTAATCTTAATGCATCTTTTACCGGCAAACACGTTGAGTGGGGGCTCTACGAACGAAACAAACACAACGCTTTCTTGTCGCATCCGCCTTGCGTCGGCCACAGTGACGTGTACCGTTTCACCGCGTGGCGGCGGCCGTCATTTACTTGAATGCGACCTTACCCCTCACGTGCTTGGAATGAGTCAAGCCCAATTAATGGCTCTAAGGACGAGCCAACGGCCGATTTGACGTCGTCTCTCCACTGACGTTGCGTGAGCGTGGATGACCTCTTTGAGCTCGACGTCGGGTCCGTGAAAACGGGAGACGTGATTTGTAATTGCGTGCGTCTGAGGCACCTATGCTTTCGCTTCTTTTTTCTTTATTTTCGAAAAGAGCCATTTTCACCTTTGTAAGGCCTTTTCAGAGATTTCAATGATGCGAGCGGGAAAGTACACACAGCCTTTGCAGAACTGTGTTGCCAGGAAACTTGACCATAGTTGGCCACCTTAAATACGGATCTCGGGAGAAAAGCTATTGTCGGAAAAAGCTTGGGGGATAGCTACCGTGCAGGTGCATTAATCACTTGGACGCTAACGAGCCTCCCACGTTAATTGCCTGAAGAAAGACGTCCCACTTGGTCCCGCGAGAAGAGTGCTCGGAAACAGCTGATTAGCCAAGAGCTACGCGCTTTCTTACAAGACGTCTTTGTGCCTAAGTGTACATATGTCACGTAGGTTGCCTATTTATTTCTATTTGCCTTTATATATCACTTGTTCTTTTCAAACGCTGCCTCACGATGTACGAGGCTTTTCCAAATGACAGCGTCATTGAAAGCATCACCACACTAGAAGTTGCTTACCGGCAGCAAAAAATAAAAAAATAAAAAACACGTTTCTATCAAGCCGTTCTCTTGGAGCCTGTAAAGCAGTGTACTCAGAAGCCGGGCGTGCAGTGATTAAGTGTCTTTCTAACTGGTACAACGTCTATCCTAATCGTTGCAAGGTTTAGGCGCAGTCCTCATTGCATTATTGAAGCGAACTGCAAAGAGATGCGCTTGGTTAATGCGCGTGGTAGCGATTGTACGGCATAAAGAACCATGAACTAAATGCTGGGCAATAGTTCTTAGAGTATTTCATTATATCATGCTCCGCCGTGGTGGTCCAGTGGCTAAGGTAATCGGCTGCTGACCCGCACGTCGAGGGATCAAATCCCGGCTACGGCGACTGCACTTCCGATGGGAGCGGAAATGTTGTAGGCTCATGTGCTCAGATTTCGGTGCACGTTAAAGAACTCCAGGTGGTCGAATTTTTCGGAGCCCTCCTATACGAAAATTTTCGTAATCATACGGTTGTTTTGGGACGTTAAAGTTCACATATCAATACTTCGTAACTTTCAATATAGTGAACAACTGAACATTCTCAGCAATCACAGTCTCAACTGTGGACTTTCATATTGCGTTAAAGATATACTGTCGTGAAGACAGGTTTACGTAAGTAATTTTTTTAAATCAATTGTTGCGGACGACTGAGCAAACGTAATCAACTTAGTTAATCGACTTTTTATTACGTGATGAAAAGTGTCGTTGATGCAGACGACGTCACTTGAAGCTTACAGGAGAAAAATAAAAGCCAGAAAAAACTGCGGCAGCTGCACTTGCGGTGCGAAGAAAGAAGAAAGCATGCAGTGGAGCTGGTCGCATTGCTCTACCCCTCACTTTGGCTTCCCTTCGCCACCCACTTGTTACTCTATTCCGCACAATAATACTTTACTGTACTGTGTATCATTATGCTTTTTCTCCGTTTTCTCTCTATTTCTTCATTTGTTTCCTTCAATCTGTTTCTCTTGCAAAGTCTTTGTTTCCCGATTTTTTCTCTCTCCCCATTATTTTCCTGTCTTCTATACTGTGCCTAATCTTGCCTTCCGTCCACACTGGTCCGGCCCGATGTTAGGGTGCTTGGTTGCTCACCACAGAGGAGCGGGTTTGATCCACACTCTAAGAAACAACGGAGCATGTGTAACTATTTTAAGGTACCGTACCTCCCACGTATGCTACACCCTCGCAAGACAAAATCCGTAGACAGGGGCTGCGTCGGGCCGCGTTTCGACAAGCAACGTTTCGACAAGGCTACAAAATAACTAGCAAGCGTCCATCTTCCTTTTCACGCCATTTATTTGGACACTAGCAAGAGGCAAGGTAATTCTCTTGTGAGTCACATGACTCTCACATGGAAGTGTCATGACCACGAAAGAGAGTTGACGAGCCTTTTCTAAGTGAGTAATACTATACCTGGCAATCCAAACTGTCCCCCCCCCCCTTTTCTAGAAAAAAATTCAAAGTACTCCTTTCCTGATTGATTGACATGTGGGGTTTTCTTTTTCTTAGAGTGCAGGTCATTGCGCTTGCATTTCCATCGATGCGAAATTCTAAACGACCATGCACTATGCACCGTCAATATATGTTAAAACACGAGTTGGTTGGAATTTCTGATGCCCTCAACTACGTCCATGTCTCATCACCATATCGGGGTTTTGGCACCTAAATCACAAAAACTGCAGTTGTATTGCGTTTCGCTATAAGTTTGGTTGCTTAGGCTGATAAGCAGTTTACTCGGCTATGGTATAGATACTTTTCCATAAGAAACGTTGCATTTTACATGTGTATACCACTTATTTCTTTTCTACCACAAATGTGCTTGCCTATAGTTTCTATAGCAGAGCACTCATGCATGGTGAAGGTTCATCGTGTGTCGTTGATGAAAAATTGTTATCGTCATGAACCGACACATGCTTAATCACAGGTCAAGCATTTTTTACAGGTCTGGTAAACAAGAAAGAATGAAACGTGCCCACCTGCTATACTGCTGCGGCTACCCAGCCTTCATTGACTTAAGGCCAGCACCGCTTTCTTTTTTTCCTACGGGTACCAGAGGCCAGGCAGTGGGCAATAAGGCCTTAAGCATTCCCCGGGTTGATTCTTTACGTAATATAGCAGACGTTTGTTGAAATCATACGTTTTCTAATATGGATAATCTTTCAGCAGTCTCATCTCTCAACAACAAACAACCTGCAACGAATGCAACAAACAACCTGAACTGCAACAAACAACCTGAACAAACAACCTGCAACTATTCACACAAAATAAAAGACCATAGTGTCATACAGAGACACTTTAACTTACTTCCTACAGCGAAGCTGCTGTTTACTTACACCTGATTCAAACTCGTTTCTCCAGTCTACCGTAGCTATTGCAGTGAAGTGTTAATGCCGCAGGATGAGAGGAACGAGTTCAAAATGTGCTGCGCTCAACTTGGGCATTCTTTGTACGGAGGCTACATATATACCTACTACAGGGTTAAATCCTGTTTCCTATTCAACGTAAACGTCTTTACTAGACGTGTGAAGTCACATTGGGCGTAGTAAAAGCATCAGCGCAGGCAGGAATTATACCTTAAGCGTATAAATAACGGTTACACAGCGTTTATTTGTGCAAAAAATAATACAACAGCGTGCACATGCGTGTGTGTCCATGTATGTGTGAGTGGTTTTCCTGCATGTGTGTGTTTTCGTGCGTGTGTGTGCGTGCGGATGTGTGACTCGCAAGACCGTAGCCGAACTTTTTTTTCGAGTAGATATCCAACCAGTTTCAGTGACGAAGCTTCTGTTGGTTGAGGGCTGTCCGTTAACATCGGCGTTGGTGTTGTGCACCGGAGACGCCGCTGACAATGATGATAATGCTGATGAGAATGGAGAACAAGCCCATTCTAGGCAGCATAATCTCTTTCTGCCATCGCGGCAGGGCACATCCAAGGTACCCACGATACGCCATCATTGGGATGGAGATGAAGATTACCATGGACAACGACTGGACTGTGCAGTACATGGCGTCTCTATATTGTCTGAGAGACATTTCGTATGAGTGGAAAGAACCAACAACCACCAAGCGAACGTGTCCAAACCCAGTCTTTGTCAACTTCATGCTAAATACAATTCCACAATGCAGCAATAATGAAGGCAAAACTAAATTCAAAGCTCAACGCAACAAACATTGTACATAACTACACCACCTTCGTACTCATTTACATGCGTGGGCCGTCAATGGCACGTGTGATTGACGGTAACACCGAACAATTCCGTAGCTTCACCCACTCATCATCTTTCACTTCGTAGATATGCCGTAAATTTTCGTAGGCACGTGCGTACGTTTGCCTGTGTGCGTGCACATATTCACATACGCAATTTCGGAAAAGAGGAACGTTGCACGTTACCTGCGGCTATGCCAATGATGCGTAGTGCAGCATAGCATGTCTGCCATTCTCGCTTATTTAGTTTCAAATACCCACGATATATGGCGGAATCATTTTTTAGCCGTTCCGGATTTCCGGCTTGGAATAACCGTTGCTCTCGCTCATATGTAGATTGATTATGATTAAAGCACACGCCCTGGTTACAGTTCTATTTATTACCTCCGCCTTATATAGCACTTGAGCATGCACTTGCAGCGAGGTTGAAGCCTGCGCCAGGATCGTGTGGCGGAAAACACGTTTCTACACTCATGTGTAATATCTCTCTTCCATAATTGCAACGCAGACTAGTTAACTTTCCTGCCTACCTATATTTCGTCGCTCTTCCTCCACTTTCGTACTCCTATATATACTACGTCTAAATGATCGAAGCTGCCTACCTCTGGCCCATTCGCGTACTTAGCCTCCTGGTCACACCGTAAACATCCAGTTTTCGATGGGGATTGACCTTTCGACCCGGAAGAGAGACTTGTAAGGACTACAGGCGCCCAGAAGGGCACACACGTTTCACTTAGCGCCATCGCTTTCTGCGATGGCGCTAAGCTCTTCCCGGGAATTCGCGTACACTTCGCGACGGGCGTCATCATTCTGCGGGAGTTGTGAAACGGACGCCCGGGCAAGATACTAAGCGTCCGGCACTCACGAGCAGTAGGATTCGTGCGAGACATAAACAACAGACACTGACGCAGGTGCAACCCGTCCTCTGTGGCATTGCTCAATATGGAATCAAAAAAGAAGAAAAACCCGAATGGCGGTGCTTTTGGTAACGGATCCGGACGTGGTCTCCCGCGGCGCCACTGACGTGATGTCTTGCCTCCGTGCGTGCGTGAGTCGACCGATCGAGGCGAACGATACGCGTCGAAGCTCCGTGGCGGGGATGCGCGAGGTTCTTCGCTAGCGAAAGCATATGAACCTGTCGCAATGCCATCGTCAGTCGCCGGATTCTCGTCGGGGAGGCGTGCCACTCCATCCAATTAAGTTGCCATCGCGAAGCGATCGCCAACTGAAGCAAACAACGGCTGACAGCATCACTGGTTCCGAGAGGCGGAGTGCTTGCAGTGACGAGGAGGATAGGCGCAGCGGTGGGGCAAGCGATACGTCAGTGCCCTCGTGTGTAATTTGCGAGTTCCAGGTTTGCCAGAATCGCACCGAATACTCCTCCCGTTTCGTGGAAGGCGTTTCCACAGGACTTGTACACCCGGTTGGGACGAGGTCGGATGATACTCTCGTTTAATCACGCAAATACGGTCTCATGCAGCTTCAGAAGACGTCGCTTTCCCTAAATGAGTTTTTGTCACAAAATATTTGGCGCCACAGCGTTTAGAAAGCTTGCTTTGTGCATTTGCGTCGCATACTTAGGAGTACGTTACAATTCATGTACGTTGTGTTCGTAGAGACTCACTGATAGAATTAAAAAATACATTAGGTACTTTCTTTCATTGTTGCACGATATAACTATTCACTTATATAGTGAGAACAACAAGCAATAGCAGTATCAATTCAGCATCTTGTACGACTTACTAAACTCGTGCCTGCAATATATATCTTTCATCCCACCTTCCCATGAATTATGAAATATTTAGGTTCGGTTGGAGAAACCTTCAATCAAATATAAGGATTCCTGTTCGCAAATCATACATAAGTTATACCTTTCAAAGAAAAAAAATTCTACGAGTGCACATTTGTAGACTTTGGTTACTGAAGGCGGCAAGCCACCGACCAAGTGCATACATGAAATAGTTTTACATTTGGTCTGTCCAGGTGTTTAAGGACACCACCGTTCGGAAAATAGGTTATCTTTTAGATTGTTTTTTTTATATTTCACCAATAGCGCATTTTTTGTCACTTTGACTTCATATAATAACCGTGTGATTCATTAGGATTTAAAGAAATTTTCATCAAGTTGTGTTATCTCATAAATGTGGTCTTTTGAGGCACGTATTTCTAGTTATCAGTTGAATCGCCATAAAAACTAAGTTATATAATGTGACGTTGCACATTCTCTCCCGTGTCAAAAGCAGTCCCTCTCACGGACATAACTTAAAAAAACTCATGGCTTTCGGACAGACTAATGACTAAATTTGGCTTGATTTTTGCAATTAAGTATTACGTTTTCAGTCGTTTGAAGTAATCTGTACAAGCACACCTATGTTGATAATTTCTGTGGGCTTAGCCATAGTGAGAGTGAATTCTGTATCACACTGTCACTAGGGGGGAGAATCGAATGCGCATTCTTTTTCGCTAGTAAACTAAGTTCGTTTGATTATACAAATATCGAAAACAATATTTACTTTTCTTGAAAAATGCAACCGAAACGCCAGGCCCTTAAACAGGGAGAATACACCCCTTTCCCCCCATATTTCAATAAAACAGGATGAATTGCTGAGAATAAATATTGAAAGTAAGTGCTTTCCAGAGCTTTCATTAGGTCACGCCCCTCCCTCGACCTCAACAGGAAAATTTCTGGCTGCCTGCGAAACGCACATATGAATGCGAAGGAGCTGTTTGATTAGCCTGTGTAACACTTTCCCTCCGGTCGAACGCACCGCAGGTGTTGGGGAATTGCCAAGTAGGTGACGCCACTGCTGCGCATTGACTTCATGCTCCCCTTGCTGTGCGCACTGGCACCACTTTCTTCCTCGCCTGCCGCATCCTCACCGCGGCGCCTGTAACTGCCGACTCCTCCATTCGCCCGCAACACCTGCCGCGACCACCGCTCGCTACACCGCCAACTCGTTGGTTCACGTGCAACAAACCTGACGCGCGCCTAACGTATACGCATCGATACGCGTCTGTATGTGTCACCTAGAAGACCTACGCCAGCCATCGCTTTAAACGAATACTCCAGCGCTCACCGCAGCACCCGGGTAGCACCGTTCAACCCTTCACGCCACCCATGCGCAACGCTGCTGCTTCGCATCCCATCAGGGTTCCCTTCAGAGAGATGGTCAAAATGTTTATGAGAGCAACTCGAACTTATCGCTGCCACACAGCGAGGACATACAGCTAATAAATTCACCGGGAAAAAGAATCGAGAGTGCAGACAAGTGATAACCTCGAACAGAACTCTTTACCTTCGGATATCAGTCATCGCAATTTAGATCAACGCACGCATAAAAAAAGCGCTTAGTATTCTCAATACGTGACATACATTTGGGAAATGCCCTAATTGACCAATGAAAGTTCTGGTAGCTGAAAATAAACTTTTCTTTTGGAAGTCACTACTCGTCTTTTTTTCCCTTTTTTCTTTCCCTGTTCAATTTCATTCGCACTGTACAGCTAACTACAAGAATCAAGTTTCTCGCTCATCTAATAAATAACTTTTACATAACTTAAACAGGTTCGGGCTTCATTCAAAACACTTGTCAGTGCGAAAGCAAAAAAAGCGAGAAATGGGGACTGCCAACATGAACAGTTGTTTGATGTATGTTTTAATACAACAGATAAACCAATGAAAAAGTTTCGAAAAGCTGATACCACGAAATCTTATTATAGATCAAGAATTGAGCTGCGCATCATGAGATCAATACTACTACCATACCAAGCAAGCGGAATTGGCATAGACCTTTCATCTCATTACGTTCCTAGACCTGCACGCTTCCTTAATGTGTGCAATTAGTATGTGCAATTTCTTCATCTAAACATCCGTTTGTGAACTGGCTTTTTTCAGAAAAAAGAATGTGGTGGCAACATGTAAAGGCGTCTGCTATCAGTATCCAGGCTAAAATGGTATCTTACTTTAGCTTCATTTTATTTTCAATATGCTTCGTATTCACGCGAACACAAAGAAGGTATTTTCGGTTTGAACGAATATTTTCTGTCGCGGCTGTTTTTGTACAGATGAAGGACAGGCGCACCGTGATTTTTTGAGCCGAACTGATATTTCTTCAGAGGTGAGCTGAGTGCCTTCCCCTCTAAATTCACATAGAGCAACGTTGCTGCCTCACATCCTGCCAAGTGCATAATCACCACGCCCTACGTGTGTGTTTAACTTGCACTTGAGCACATAGACAATTACATACTTAAATGATGACTGCCAGTTCACTCAAAGCAATGTCCACTCTTGGTGTTCACTCTAAGTAAGACTACGCCCACCTGCACGCGAACACAGCGCAGCGTAAAGGTGTTCCGCAGACCGCCAGCGCACAAGGTGCGGCCGCGCTCTGAAGCTAAGCAGCGCCGGCGCACAGATCCACGTGGCCCTATTCAGTGGTGACGTGAAGCTGAAAGAGGAGGAGCGAGGGCCTGACGCCAACGAACACGCCGTTATCAAGTTCGTACAACCAGTTTGGTACAAGTATCCTTGTTCAACTGTGGAGGACGAGCGCGACGCCACAACAAACAACGGTGTTCTTCTATGTGTGCGCCACCAGTTTTTACTCTAAAGCAAAGCTTTTACTTTTAAGGAAAGCTTTCTTCTCAATTGGGCGATGGGGACGTTGGGCAGTGATTTGTTATTACCCTGCTTGTCCGTCCTTAACATTTACTGTCATGCCACTCATCACAAGAAACCTACCAATGGCGCAGGTGCCCTTGTCAGCTCATGCAATGGGCATCTATATAATCGATGATGCATTGCGAGTCATTTCAAAGCAGTTTTGTAAATCAGATTGATATGTGACATTCAGCTTCCCGAAATCACCATATGTATAAAATAGACGTCGTAGTGGAGGGCTCCGAAAATGTAGACCACCTGGGGTTCTTTAACGTGCACCCAAATATAAGCACATGGGCCTCAGCATTTTCGCCTCCATCGGAAATGCAGCTGCCACAGCCGGCATTCGATGCCGCGACCTGTGAGTCAGCAGCCGAGTACCTTAGCCATTAGACCACCTTGGCGGGGTGGTTTCGCAAATCTATGCGGCCGAAGCAGCGGGACTGCACTAGCAATAACGGCAGCGACATGTACCTAGTTAGTACTCCGTTTGAATGGTTGACACGGCCGTCCTCATGCGGCAAGAAACATAGAAAGAAGCGCCAGAAGGGGGCACGCGCGTTTGCCAGAACATATATGTACATGTTTGCTTGCACCATCAATGCTTAATAGCTTAATCTTCGCCATTTTCCTTGCCTACGTCCTTTCGGAAGGTTGTCCTAGTTGGTCCAGACAGTTTTAAAAGTGTGAAACTAAGTTCGATTTCATGTCATTTAGACCACCAGCCCGTTCTCAACGGCATATGCTTTCAACTGTAATCATAAAATATCTAGGAGTTTGGTTGTATATTCTACCAGTGTCACCGAACTGTGCATGCTCTGCACCTTCCTATTATGGTAACCGTACACCCGCTAAAATATTTGGGTAAAATACTACAAGTGGGCTCTGATAGGCACGCACTGCTCAATTCATGCCTGCGACCCGCTGAGATCCCAACATGAACACCACCAGTTTCATTCGCCCGAGATCTCGCACGAGTGATGAGCGTGGCTCGTTCGCCCGCTTACCTCTCCATGTACACCACACCGGCCGCTCACCTGGGGCGCCTTGGCCTACTAAAAATAAACATGATTACCAGCGGCATATGGCTCGCATGTGTAATACGGACATAGCTTCGAGAATGGGAAGACAAAGAAAAATGAAGTCAATCACAAAAGGTAAAAAAAAAGGTCGCGTGGCGCATATTGCTGCCTTGGCTCCCTTTCTGTGAGAATGACCCACTTAAATATATATCAAAACAAGGGCAAACGAAGCGTTGTTAGCTAAGGCAGAAAATCATGGTTGCTTAACAACATCGCAAAGAATCAAACTAAGAAAAAAACGCACAAAATTGTAGTTTAATAGGAAATCACGGTGTCGAAGCGAAGAAGCGGAGAAGCGGGTGCAAGATGCGATGGTCGTCTCCTAAGAGCTGGGTCGGTGACCTACGTTCAACAATAGACGATGTGGGCACCGTACTACGGCTGTGTTTTGAATGGCTGTAACATCGAGGAGAGAGAAGAAACGAGGCGTACTTACGGTCGAATCCGGAAACCTGGACAACATTGTATAATGTCCACGCACCCCCATTCCCTCCCCCTTCCCCAACTCGTTATCAAAAAGTAGGATTGCCGAACCGCATTCGCGGAACCTCGTTTACGCACATGTGCTATCTGGAAATCATTGTGGCAATCGCACTGGCCAAACGTGCATGCTTGTGCTGATCATAAGGACCTGCTGAGACGCTTCCGGTGGTCAGATGATGGTGTATAAACGCGTTTAGGGCCGATTGCATCTTTATTGCTTGCATGTGGCCGCGACTATACCCCGAAAGACACACTTCCGTGTGCCATAGTGCTCTCTTCCTCCTGATCTGTCTGAGCATCAACATCTACGTATGCACCAAACAGATCGCGACCTCTGTATAGCCTCCAGACCATCAATGTGGCATAGCCACAATAGCTACATGTTAGCCCATATATATGTCTAGGGTGAGGCGTCATAAAGACACGGTATTTTGCTGAGGATGGGAGAAGAAAAACAGGCGTGCAGAAGAAACGAGACATTAACTCTAAAGTAACACCGCAATGAAAGAGGAAGCACTTCTTACTTGTTTGGAGTGCAACTCTGTGGCTATTTGGCTGTACATGCTTAGCAGTAACAGCGCGGAAATGACGCGCGCTTTGACTGTTGTGTTTATTGCTCTTCATCATACATGACCTGTTCTTGCTATTAGCCTCAAGTTTCTACTTGTCATTCTTTTTCTAAAGAAGAAAAGTGCAAGTACAATGATGACATGAAAATGAAAGCAAGGAGTATCAAACACATCAAGCGATGGGCCTCAGTAACAATACTTAGCCCTTCAAGAGCTGGGTCACGAAGAAGGTAAGAATGAGAGGTGGCGGTGATTTATATGTACATATTATTGGCAAACCATCAGCAATAAAAAATACCTTTTCTGTATGTCATATGCGGGTCAATTTTGAAGAAGATTTGGGGTCAGAATTAGATTTAACAACATGCGGATACCGATCTCTAAAAGGACCTAAGACAAGACGCCGAATCTGAATGACTGTTCTTTTTTCACGGTAACGCTTGAATTTTGTTGACCACATGAGCTGCCCCAGGAAAACGGTGATTAAAACCGGCCCTGTCTGCCTAGCTGCATGACGCACATGCATCTTAAGAAAAGAAAAAGAATATATCAGGTGAAGACCCTCATGTACAGACCACGGGCCGCAAGCGAAAGGATCATCGGCCGCGCGTTATTGACCCCTGCGATAGTAAGTACGCCATGAAACAAAATAAAATGAAGGAGATCATCGCCGTGAGTGAGTGAATCAGCTTGACTTTCCGACCAAATTATGCAAGCAGCTGTACTCTATATGAACCATGCGCTATTGTTATTCTGCGCTAACACAAGATCCTAAATTGCCTAGTTACAACGTCTTCTACCGGAACCTTGATAGGACAGGCATACTTTTAATTACACTAAACAATAACCAATCCAGAGACCTTGCATTTATGTTGAACTGCATGTTTTCTGATAACAAAAAATGCAGCCCATTTCAGCACAAATCATTTCATCAGTTAGGTACTTGAGAAGGCATATAGCTTATATTTGACAGGTTAGCAATTCAAGCAAACGTTTGAGTTATAAAGTTGAAAAAAAAAAAGAAAGACCACTTGTTCAGTGATCAATAAATGCTTGCTGTAAGTACACATGTCTACCAATAATATAGAGCTGGTGCGATTATTGTAAGCCCCTGGCATTTTCTTGTGTTTCTGTAATCTTGGCCCAATTCAGGTGGGATACCCTGTTCGACCCTGGAACAGTTGCATTTCATACAAAAACTTGCATGAACAAACGATTCCTACCTATATTAAAGAAATCTCACGTTTTTATTGCATGGAAGAAAAAAAAGAACATTGGCCAATCAAGGTGTCGTAAGAAAAGGTGGGGAGCTGGTGAAAACGTTTCGTTAGAATTAACGTGTACTTGAATCCCGCCACTGATTTCCGACGAAGAAGATAAGTCTGGCACTTTTTTAACAAAAACGTTGCAAAGTAATTTTATTTTTCTGCGCAATAAATATTTTGGCATTTAAATGCTTGGCAACACTTTGGTGCTCTCATGAGCATATCACGCTCCAGCGTACCTCCTCAGGAGACTTTAGTAGTCAACCCAACAGTGCAAATTAGGTGAATTTCGGACCTGCTCAATTGTATAAATATTTAGAATAAAAGTTACAGGAAAGTTTTTTAAAACCTTCCTACAAATAGAGAACGCTTAATTCCCTACTATGGTAGCAAGAAAAAAAATCTTCTCTGCCCTTCTTGTTTTTTTTTGTTATGTATTCGTATCTTTTTCTCTTTTTTGCCACTACCGTGTTGTATACACCCTGTCGTGCATGATTCTAGAGATGATTCAGACTGCCAATAATTTTTTTCATACTTTAGACAGTCCCTCAATCACCCCGTATTCGTACTGTGTAAGTTGTACCTACAAAGAGATTTTTTTGTGTGTGTGCGTGAAATGGCGGAGTATACTGGGTATAGCTCGCTTTATACGCTACTACGAATAATTACTAGTACAGTCTGGCCAAAGGGTTTTTGAGTGATGTTTGTTCCATTTGTTGCACATTTACTGGTTTTTAGAGATATTGATCACTGAAGGAGGACGTTGGCCTATTCCGTGGTGACTTCTTTGCTCGAAGCATCGAGCTCTTCTCAGCCCGCCATTGTTCAGACACTGAATTACGTAGCAGTGCCCTTCACCTATTAGCCAGTACATGCGCACGATCGCCTTTTGTGGACTCTTTACGGTGTGCTGGTGAAACAGACGAAGTGATGCACTTCATAAACGAGCGGAAGAAAGGTAAAAAAAAAACTCGCTGCATCATGAAAACACACCTGCCTCTTCACGACCGCGCCTTAGGAGACCTGAACATAATAAAAAAAACAACAAAGGATGAGAGATTCAAGAACGAGTCGCGCGTAGAGCGAGTGAAACGACGACCGCTGAAAGAGAGAGGAAGAGGTCGAGTGGCCTTGCCCTCTTCTTTCCTCCCCGGCAATATCTTCCTCCTCGCTCACGATGGTACTTCTCCGTTACACGGCCTCCCTCGCTTTTTTACCTTCCGAAGTCGCTCGCCGTCGTCTTCGCGTAGCGGGCACTATTCAATGCCGGGCCCGCGGGCATCGCCGACGCGTCTTCGCTAAACGCGTCCTACGTCGCCTCTTCTATACCTTTACCCGGCCTACACCAGCCCAAAGGCGCAGCCCCGAGTTTTGCATTGAACTGCAGTAGACACCCACGCATTGTGTTGCCTACTCCGTTCCTGGGAAGCGTAGTCATCACCGTTCCACATACCACGCAGCGCACGCGTACCCGAAGACAGCACCGCACTCACCGCTGCAGCACTTCATTCGATCCGGCCCCCACCCCGTGACCTGGAAAAACCCGAATCGAAAAGAAGCAACGTTTCTTTTCTTCGTGAAGCACGATTAGACACCGTGGATTGCGTGGTAAATATCCAAGACTACGCGGGCTCAACCTCGATGGGCGACGGTGCCATAACATCTGCATAAGTGCTTGCAAGTGTTCTTGGGGGTGGTCAGAAGTGCACGCCAGCCTTAGCATCACCGATTGGCTACGTTCAGTGAGATCCTACTTCGAGCTCCCGGGGAAACAGTTCCTCGCACAGCGGCAAAGAAAGATCCTAAAAGAAGACGTTGTTCCACAGGTAAGAATCATTAGCGACTTCAACATTAACTCGCATTGCGTATGTGCCGCATGCAGAGTTCTTTTTCGCTTTGGTCATCCAAGCGGTGCCATAACACACGTGATACCTACTTCAGAAATACAGCAGTCTATATGTTGCGATATAAATTTTCTATTGTAATTCCGCCAAAGTGATGAGCATATTCTCTCCGTAATTAAAACCGAATGTCACGAAAAACGGCATATAGTCGTTTGCCTGTGGCCGCACTTCAAAGTAATTATTGCGCATATATGTGCAACGCAATGTCGTGACATCTGAGCGACATTCTTCCGGCGTTTTCTTCGAAAGTCCTTAGTAGCTAAAAGTTGGCTCCACGATTGATACACTAATATTTTACTGCAAAAAGCATAATGCAAACGCCTCATGTGCGAGATGTGAACCACTGGCGATGAACCATGTTAAGTATTATCAGGGCAAAATTTTCCACTTTTGTTGACTGCGGCCCATCGATGTCTCTGCCTTTCTACAGCCGAATACGTGAATTATCCTTGAACTTTACTGCAGCAGTGGCCGAAATCTTATAAAACGAATGCGCGAAAAGCACAGTCTTAGAAACCGGTTTCTGTGTGCACTAAACAAAAAAAAACATGTAGCTTTAATCACCTTACAAATCTGTATCACTAAGCAGATCCTTGTTAATCACCCAGGTGTCAGAAATATTGCTACTTGTCGATATTGCAGCTTCATGAAGCGCTTAAAGAGGGAACACATGTAAAAGGAGATTTGCAATTTACGGGAAAACTTTCGCGATTGTAGAGCAATCGCAGCCGTCTGATGAGAGAGTGACCGCAACTTCGAGAACCAAGGAAAAGACCATACTACTCATCTTTCATACAAAAAGTGGTCTCAAAAAGCACTAATAAATGTTGTATCTTCTTTTTTTTTCTAGTTCATCGCATATGGTGGTGCCGTTTGACTTTTCTCTGCTGTAATAACCACGCAGAATTCGAAATAACCAGAATTTGTGTTCCACCTCGAGCGTCTTTGACAACAAGGTCATAATAGTGAACTTATCGAGTGACAATACTTACTGCGAAGCGGAAATGTAAAAACAATGGGGAAAAAAGGAAAATACTATACATTTCAAACATTCACTGTATGATTGCGAATGTTGGAGGAAGGAGATGACAGGAAAGACAACATGCAGATTCAAGGTACTTAATGAATTGTTAATTAGGTTTATTTGGTTCCTTTTAGTTTATTAAAGACCATTTATTAAGGTATTTACTACACTTGCAAATCTGACCTGCACACGATCCAAAACATTCAAGCTCAGGCTTTCATTTACCACGCTGTTCATCAACAGCTCAAATCCTCGTCACTGCTCAATACTACTCCATCACAACGTAGATCACTGCATGCTGAGACTATGATTATGCCAACCGCTATGCCAGGACCCATTGTCCCCACCTGGCAAGCCTCGCTGCTTTAGGACCATACTTCATTTAGCAAAATGCCTATTCCCATCGTGCATCGTTTACAACAGGGTATGTACCTGCGGAAGAGCTGGAGTTTCCTCCATGGCGCTTGAAGCTCCCATAAACACGTCTCACAATTTCAGAACTGCAAAACAAATCAGCTTTACCTGCCCCAGCAATACTGCAACTCAGCCTATTTTTTTTATTCTTTGCACAAAACCTACAACAACCACGCGAACATCTACGCTAATGTTTCGACCACTGTGTTCAGTTCTGGTGGTGTGCTGATGATAGCAGCACGAGAAATATTACTATGACTCATATTATCCCCTCTGACTACATATACAGCCGCAGAACTTATGCGCTAGAGTACATAGATTCTGACACCCAGCAAATGGGCTGTTTTCTCTAACTCGAAGGCAATGTTACCCTGTCTGCAGTTAACTTTCTGGCGTGTACGCCACAAACAGCTTACATACGGAATTCTCAGAGTGCATCACCTCGTCAAAAAAAAAAAGACAAGAGTTTGACATTCATTGCCTGCATGGTCATTGTGGGATTAGTGGCAATGTTTCGGCAGACAACGCGGCTCGTACATCGCATGAACAAGAAACTAACGTTCCGATTCTCCTTCATAGGGCAGACGCTGCTAGGGAGCTTCACCATCAAATCAACTTGATGCTGGGACTCTGACCTCAAGCCGAACTTCGTCCACGAGATGCCTTACATGATAGTCAGCTTTGTTTGAGAGTTTCCCCTACGAAGGCATATGCAATATTATTAGGAGTAGTCGACAGTGCAGAATGTGTTGTCTACGGCACCGAGGAAAACACTGATCATGTTATGCCACTTCCCCGATTTGCCTCAGAAGGAATTATGCTTTCTTATTAAATGCGAAGCATTTCTTAGCGAGCTTTGGTGACTGTGAGCGTATCTATCTATCTATCTATCTATCTATCTATCTATCTATCTATTTATCTATCTATCTATCTATCTATCTACCTATCTATCTATCTATCTATCTATCTATCCTTCCATAGACCTACGACTTTTAGTCCTCCTGGCCATTTCGATAATGGCTTCGATACCAAACTTGGTATGGCATAACATGACTCTATGAAAAACATATTTGACTAGTCATAACATAAAAGTCAAGCCATCGTTGTCATGAATGTCAAGATTTACATTTCATGGTCCTGCAGCTCTTGCGGTGGTTTCGTTCACATGCCATGTTTCAAAACTGGTATGGTATGACACGATTGCATGGCGAACACAAGCGACAGACCCTAACATGAAAATCATGACATGCGTGTCATGTAACAACATGACTACAAGTCACGCTTGTGCTGCGCTGGCGGCAGTTTCACTCTCTTCACCTATACCAAATTTGGTATTACGGGACGTGAATGGATGACAAAGGTAGGTGACTGGTGCAGACATGATAATCACGAGATGCGTGTCATATAAAAACATCACTACATGCCACAGTCAATGCGCCAATACATTTCGACGTGAAGCGGTGCGCGTGCTCACCGGCGTTCATTTCGTAGCGTCACGCTGGCGTCATAGAGAAATAAAAAAAGGTGTCTTCTTCTTTCTCTATGCCGGCGTTGCCACGCCAGGCGCCGGTCAAAGATGCAGGCGCGCGCCGCGCTGCGTGTTTGACGCATGCGCGTTTCAGCGCGTCTGGCATCCCTCCGTTCCGAAAAGAGGTAGACGCAGTGTTGTCTGGGTAACGCATCGGTGCGAAATGCAGCATGTCGCATTTTGAGCCGGCTGCCGTAGGGCCGCGCCGACAGACGCTGGTCGCGTCTGGCGTCAGACTATAGAGTGCTTGGTTTTGATAACGTAACGTCGCTGTGCCCAGTGTGTGTGCGCGTCAGCGCTCCATATATTGAGTTTCTGATGATGCGATCGGGGTCGTTTTGCTAGCTCCACATATACCAAATTTGGTGTAACATGACATCAATGGATGAAGAAATAGACTGCTGCAAACATGATAAACGTGACACGCCTGTCATGTAAGAACATGACAACATACCACGTTCATAGCATGCTCGTGGCTGTTTCACTAGCTCCACATATAATAAATTTGGTATCACATGACGTGAATATATGACGAAGGTAAACGACACATCGAAACATGATAATCGTGACACGGAAGTCATGTACGGCATCATTTGCCACCACCTCGTAACTTTGTGCTGATTTTAAAGTGACATATCAGCATTTCTCATTCGTGCTTCGCATATCATCGATTCCCACTGTACGTGGAATACGCCAATTTTTTTATATGACGATTGAATGACCGGCCGCTCTACATGCAGATGCTGGTGAGACCCCATTCATCGCTCGTTGGTTAACAAACCAGTCAAAGTGTTATGGTGTTTTTTTAAGGACCGTGGACCTTTGTGAACTTTGGTGGCTGCTGTGTAGTGCTAACGCTACATAGGCGGCAGAATGTTTGATGATTATTTAGTTTGTGTTTCTTTCTTTATTTTTTACTTACGCTCGTTTCTCTCTGTGTATTTGTTCTATTCTCCTTTTCATTTTCGGCCAGCGTGTAGGGTAGTCAACCAGACTGCTGTTGGTATAAGCTCCTTGACTTCTCCCTTTTGTATTTATTCTTTCGTTAGCGCATATCTTTTATTGACCTTTTATATATCAGACCTTGTTAGGTAGGTCGTTGTTACCATCGAAGATACGTGCACATGATGTCCAGTGGGTCGGCGATATCAGTTTCTGTGACGTGATTTCCTCACACGCGTGAACTCTAGCGCGATCGACAAGAGGTCCGCATAAACACCGAATATTTTTTTTTGCGGAAACTGATATAATAGCGAACCCCTGCATATCCCAGACAAGGCTTTCATAAGCGATAATATTCAGCAAATGGGAAAAATCTGTTTTGAAGCTTGTCTATTTAGACTTAAACTATAAATTGAGGATTTAAATCAAGGTCTGTATGTATTCCCTCAGATATCCAGGTCAAAGTTTTAAGATGTAAAATACTGCTAGCGCAATGATAGCTACGGTGGTAGAGGGAAATGTTATAAAGTTTTCATCAAAATAATACAACCAAGGAAGCAGGCAAACACAATGAGGCTATAGACCAGCGTCTTTAATAATGACCTGCTTTCTATCGTAATGTTGTTCTTTCGTTCGATGTGCTCTTACCATTTCTTAAGTGGTAACCACTGGCCTAGCTTACTTTCCCAAGTAGTAGTGAGCTTCATTAGGGCGGAAAACAGCTTACGTTTGATGCGAAGACACGACCGAGGCCGTTCTGTACGCTTTACTTATTGGGGGTATCATGGATCTAACTTACTGATATTTATAGCTACCAAAGATCTCTTGAAATAACAATCCTCGTAACGAATAACGAAATGCAAATGAAGGTGGCCTGTGATCTCTGCAGCGCTTTGCCAGACGATGGAACTGGTGCATACTTTCTTTACGTCATCCACGAATGCCATTGGTGACATAGCGCCCACAAGCTCACAAACCTAAGAGCAAGAGGGTGGTGCATTTCGGCATAGCTTCTGAATCTGGATAGACCTAACATTCTGATGGAGCCCAGCTGCAGCTCTGACGTCGGCTATTACAAAAGTTTTCGTGGTAACAGCCAGGCCTGCTTGTCGCAAGCGACAACCTTAGCCTCTGTCAGCGTACTTCTAAAGTAATCACGGCTTCTTGCAGAGCCCTAACTGGTGGCAGAGCCCAAGCCTGGCCGTATGCATGTTCCAAAACTCGCGCTCGTGTTCCGACAATATTTCTCTCGGCTCATCTCTTCCCCAACTCCTCCACTTGGGGCTGTGTCCATAGGAGTTATTTTTCGTCACACGTTGACCACCTTTGGTTTTACCCGCGCCACCTGGACGGCAGACATGCAGTTAACTGACGCACGATTAGTGAGCAAACATCAGTGAGGTCTGAGAATATTATGGCACAACAATGCCCTATAAAAGTTTGTGGCAGCATTTACCATTACTTCAGCTGGCCAGAGGCGGAAAGAGGCGCGTGAAACATCATGTTTTGTCACACTCCTAGTTCATAAGGGCGTATTTCATATGGACGGTCCGTATCATTACATGTGCTGCTGTCAGAGAGAATAAATACCGCTCAGATGGTGCAGCGCGGAAAAGGACAAGAGGCACCTTTCGTTTCTCCCGTCTTTTGTGTAAACGTCGGCATGAACTAAGCAAGCTTCGATTGAAAGTACGAGCTGTTTTTCACCATTTCCGTGCTTCTTGTCCTGCTTCACACTGCGCACACCTATAAAACTATTTAAATGCAACATGCCCAAGGCACCCATCTAGTTTATTTAAAGACATATTACAAAAGTCGACCTTGTAAAATAAACAGGAGACGAAAAGATGCCCGGCCTGCCTGGAAGGCGCAGCACAGTCACAGCGAAAGATAGAAGAGCGGCCTTTCAGAGCCCATCAAAACACTCGCTGGGTAAATACTGGAAACACACTTGCTTTATAGGGCATCAATAATAAATTTATCTGAGTAGTAGGCCGGCATTCGCTATGATATTTTTTGTCATTCTTCTGAGAAGAACTACATCCGCTAAAACATGCAAAAAATTTGGCGCCTTTGTTCATGCAGTGGCTGCTGACAATGAGGAATTATGGCGGAAGTGGGTATGAGCGACAGTTAATGGTGGAACGAGAATAAGCTTTTGTAACAGGTTGGAACATTGGACGACCCACTCGTTACGCTATCCGCATTGTGCGGTCACTGGTTGTTGTTTCGGCGTTTTAAAACGCTTTATGAATTATAATACCGCATTTGCTTTCGCGACCACAAGCCAGCCTAAAGCATACCGGTCTGGCTCAGCGGCAGAATACTGGGCTGGCACTCAAAGTACTTGGGTTCAAGCCCCGCTGTGTCATTGGTGCTAATTTTTTTTTTCTAATTTCACGTGATGTGGTTACGGACACCGGCGGCGGCAGCGGACAACTGCGCGTGACCCTAGCTGTGATCTCATAACAGCTTTTGCTCTAAAGCTAGACAACTTACGAATAACAAAATCAAAAGATCCCTTGAGCTTTGGGAATCAATGTTATGCGAAGCATGTGGAGGGAAGGTGAATGTGTTTGGATATTTTTATTAAGCGAAATGTTGCGAAATGACGCTAAGGATGCTAACAAATGTTGTACGTACAGATATATGTTGAACAGTCACATGTGTTTTATTGATCGAGTTTTTTTACCGATGCCAACATTAACATGGATATTACACCCCTCAGAAGCGCTAAGCTGATATGTAGCTGTTTTGTTCTTGAGTATGGTATAACCCTTGATAGCGCTACATGAATCAACTTCAGTAATTGACCCTTAACTATGATTGACGTTAACTCGATATGAACGCTGTATCTTAGGGGTACTTGTGTAAAATTTAAAAATTAAATGAATACAACTGCAACCAAATTTGACATTCGACGAGTATTAGGGTCAATTTCTGAAGCAGTTCTGAGACTTGGTGCAGCTCCGTGCTAGAGTGCTTGATTGCCATGCAGATTGCTTGGGTTTGATTCCTGCTGGGGTCCTCACATTTATTCTTTTCATTCGTCGGGTCAACGCTGCTGATTCAGTTGTTTATTTAGTGCTCTCGCGGTAATATTACTCACCTTTGTTCGTGCCGTTCTTGGGTGGCCCGGGGCGCAGGTATGTGTCACACATGTCTGGCGCATATCTTTCACAACTTGCACTCCTTTTTCTGTGAATCCATTTGGTGTAGAAAGTACAGACTGAAAGTTATATACTTGAACTCACACGACGCTGCGAATAGGGTAAGCTTTCTTGATGTAAACTGTGCCTCATTGTTGCTGAGAACTTCCAGTGGTATTTAGTGCCTAACAAAAATGAACGACATTCTGCGTATCGCTTCTTGTGCTTAAATACCCTGTAGCCTTTCTGTTTCTGGAATGTTGTGGTACACGCCGTGGAGCACCAGGTAGGGAACGCAGCCCATGGTTACCGGACAACTATGTAATGTATGCTGCTGTAGGCAGTTGTTCCAGTCAAATGTCATTCCATGTGCAGCTGCGTTCTCAAGGATTCCGCTGGCACCTAACCTATAACGCAAATAAGAGGCCGCAGAGCAATACAGTTGTTCAACTTGTGATTCTTCATCCTACACACATCCTGCGTCGTTAATAGGTACACCCTTAAACTGAGTTATCGGTTAATGAGGCAACAGAGTTGCAGTTCCTGGATACGCCGTTTGCGCTTGCTGACTTGTCATTGCAAATTATACTACTGCTAAAGGATTGTAAAGTGAGATTTCTTTGCAAAAAGCAATCCATATATATTTCTTATGGGAGTTGCTGAAGCTGAACGCTGCAGCCACTCTGTGAGCCTGTACTCTCTTCAAGAGCAAGTTCAGCGGTGCAAGTTTTTGTTTTTTTGATGGCCTGAGCACTGTCTTTTGACGACAAACACTTTTTTGGCTTCTTTCCTTTTGTTTTTTTTCTGAAGGTTTGGACTGCTATGGGTGGACACAAACAGCCGGCAGGCACATCGCTGTTCATCAATTTTCTCGTTGCAATCACAGCCTGCACTGGACAGAAGCTTCAAGCTTTAGGTAAGACACAGTAATTTATTCATTAACCCCTATTCCACTGTTATTTACAGTGTGGCTTTCACTTCATAGCTATTAGTTTTGTTGTGAATATACCCGACTTTTGTTGAAAGAGAGAGAGGAAGAGAGAAATTGAGAGGAAAGGCAGAGGAGTTAAACAAGTATTGTCTCGGCTGGCTACCCTATACATAGAGGTTGGGGAGAAAGGGGAACAATATCTTCTGTTTAATAGTCCGACATATATAAATAAAAGGAAGCCACCACATGCGTTTTATTCACTTAAGCTAGTGACATTTTTATTGCCATCATTTTTATGGCATATTCCAGAACATGAGTGGTTGAAGTTGACTGATGCTTAGAAGTGCCAGCAACAGCGTTGTCCAAGTCGATAAACTTTTTCTGTGCCCCATAGTGTCATATACATTTCTGTGCTTTTTCCCTCACCCATGTACAAGGTAGCAAACCAGTTAACCACGAGGGTAACCTCCCTGTATCTTCTTTTATTTCTATATCTGTTTCTGTGCTTCCAGCGCATAGACTGCCGCTGGTGCTGTGCTGCCCAGGCCTTCACGATAGACCTCTATAAAAGCACTCATTGCTAGAATTCCGACATACTCTGTCGCCCTTCAATAGGTCGTACTTCCCCTCTACACCTTTTTTTGTTGTTGTTGTTTTCTTGCCGCCACTTACTTTTTCGTCTTTACTTTTTTGACTACCCTTATTGTAGTAAGGTAGGAAACTGCACCCAAGTTTAGTAAGATTCCCTGCCCTTCTATCACTTTATTGTCTCTCTCTTTGTGTGCTGCAATACAACTTAGCTTAGTTGTGTGCTCAAAATGTTCTTCAATCATTATTCATCGTGTTAAATCAGTTCTGTCCGATGGCAGTGTCACTGCTGACATTATTTCAATTAAAGCAACTGCTGAGGCTCGCATGTTTTTGTGTTGAATCGCACACTTGTTAGCGATTTTATGTAATACAAAGGAGTGGATTGCGACATTTGATTGAACTCTTTTCAATTACCCATTTTGTCATTGTGTACTGTAATTTATATCCCCTGTACAGCTAAACGAAAATGAGTAGATAAGACCGCCGATCCGAACGTTTCTTGCACACATACCTTTCAAAAATGAGGCAAGAGAAAAGAGGCCCAGTGTCGGCACTAGGAAGTGCTCCTAAAAATACGTATAATCATTGTTTTCTCTCTACGCTTATAGGGCAGCCAAGTATATATCCTTCCTCTC
>WOVY01010159.1:442500-500000 GCA_013436015.1 Rhipicephalus annulatus | reverse complement strand
TACTTACAAGACAAATTCACATAGACAGTCGCTCAGCAATAGATGCAGTTTATAGGTAAGTTCTTTAATTTATCTTTTTTGCAACTGCTCTAGCGTATTCTACTGGACGTGTTTGCAGCATTTAGATGTATGCCACTTGCGTAGCATAAGGTGCAGTTCTTTGTTGTGTAGTGCCTCCTGAACTTGCTTTAGAAACGTTTGTGATTTTTCGGCGCATTTTTTTTCTTTTCGTTCACGCTAACTGTTCACCTGTTATTTTTCATATTCATCCCGCTTCTACGCTGCCCCACGAGCAGGGCTGCGGCCAACAGAGCGTGGTTGACTTTCCTGCATTTACGGGTCGTTTCTCTCACTTGTATGTGAAGTAGTTAGCGTCTCGGCTGCGACGAAAGTTTGCGGGTCAGAAAACAATTATACAGTTTTTTTTTTTTTGGGGGGGGGGGATACAACGATTGTCGCTATGCAATTGAAACTAAATTCAGCGAAGCGATAACCCCGTTCAAACTATTTCATTGAATCAAGGAGGTCGTTAATTTCAGAAAAAAAGTTTTTAGGTTAGGGAAGGTAAATATAACTCAACCACACCTAAAAGATAACGTGCTATTGTTTTGGCCACTAACCCACGACTGCACATGTGAAACGTCCTCGAGGATGGTCAGGGCGTGAGAGGTTCTGTCCAGTTGATGAAGCTGACATAGACGTGGAAATTAAAAACTGTGCACATGCCGAACTTCAGATCCCGAGCCCACTGAATGCGTCAAAGGCACACCCGAGCCCGATGCTACAGGGCTGCGTGCCCGCCCTGCCTGGGCTGGCTTTACATTATGAAGGCTTGCTGGGGAGATAAGATTTTCTCTAATAAAGTGGTATTTTATTTAACTTATAAAACAGAAATATGAAGTTGCGTTACGACAGTCGCTAGACACAACGATTACCAGTTGCATAAAAATAAGATGTCCAATGATTCGGGCTCCATCGAAGTCCGGCGCTCCCGCGTCACATACAGCACCGAACTGAAGGTCTGTTCGCGGCTCCCACTAGTAGCTTAAATTGCCGATATATTTTTCGGAAGCATACCAAGCTTGGAACGTTCAGACTGCTTCTTCATGTACAGGAATTTAGTACTTGAGATTTAGGAGAGAGGGTCATTCCGTGTATTATCACAAAGCTTATTGTGTCTCACTTAATCTTCTCCCCTTGTGCTTAAGGTAGGTAAAGGAAAGGATATCTAAGAAAGAAGGGGGCGTAACAATAAAGGTGCTGAGCAGGGGAAAACAGTTCCGGCACAACTTCTACATCTTGGGCTTGATTAGAGCTTTGCACCTGGCGTGTCTCGCTCGATAAAAAAAACAGTGTAGCCAAAGCCCAGGCCGGGCCCGAGATCAGAAAACGTTGGCCCGTCCGAGCTTGGCCCGTAAGCCGAGCTGAGCTCGGTCTTACGGGCTACCCGTATATCATGCATCCCTCTAGTTGACATTAGGCTCTTACGAAGTGCCAATACGTGGAGACGCTGAGAAATAATACAGTATTCGGGAGACAAGGCTGAGGGAGAAAGTTGTGAGGAGAGGATCAGTGCTATGTCAGCAGCATCAACTATTAAAGGGACACTAAACGGCAAAACGATGTTCGCAGATAAGTGAAATACAACTTCACATTCCCGGAAACACCACTCTTACCTCTACACTTGACAAGCGAGAAAACGCGCGAAAAGAAAATGCCGGAGGAGACACCAAATTTAGATTCTTCGACCACACACACCATGACGTCATAGTTTTTGAAGGCATCCACAGGGTATAGCTGTGAATTGGTAAGAATGAAGTTCATTGTCATTCGTGAATACCACAGACCTAACGTATGAAGTTTTAGAACAGCGCCAATGCCATAAAAGTACAAAAATGCGTTTTGAAAAACTTGAAGCCACGTATGTAGGTTTAGGCGTGAAATATAAAAATTAAACGTGCAGAATTTTATGATTGCGCCAATACCATGAAAGTAGGAAAAATACACTTTGAAATGTTTGTCGCCGCGTACGGAGGTTTTGATGCTTGAGTTTCTCCATTAATAATGAACTTATGATAGCAAGACATGGGGCATTTGAGCTCTCACAGTGCAATTTGTCAATCTAAAGCGAGTCTTTCTTCATCTTCAGTGTCACTTCAAGTATTGAAATCAACTACTGCCGCACATACTGCTATCAGCTGCTGAATATGTTGCTCTCTTCATGAGCGCATAATCGAGTTCCTTCTAAAAAATCACAGCTTTCCCGCAAAGGCGACGTAATTAACGTGATAGCGATAAATCGAAAGGTCACGCGAAAAATGACAAGCAGATCGAAACGTGCCTCGTGTTTCGCACGCGAAAATGACGCATAGAACGTAGTCGCAGGTACAGATGAATGCTAATAAGCGTCGCAGTTGTTACTTCGCTTTATCTGAAAAGCGCGCCCTTTTCTCAAACGGAGGCTGTGAAATGATTGCAGTGACCGTTGTGCGCCCTTGAGCTTCAACAGAATCGTTCCAGTGCAAGCATAAGGCTTTTGCACCATCAACGACTGCGTGCATAGGTTTAAATGTGAATTAATTCTTCGTAATTGATATAGCAGCTACGCTTTCACTTCGTATAGTTTCCTGTACAAGTACGCCACGAGACTGGGCAGAGAATAGGTACTTTTTCCGTACCACTTTAAGACTGATCAAGCGGACAAAAGTGGCATAATTTGTATTCCACCAATAGCTGTGTAACAACATGTTATTGGCCAGCGCTTCCGAGCTCATCGTAGGTGCATAGCACGGCAGAAATGATCAGGTGGCTGTGATGATGCATATAAATCGGTACTCTCTGAATATCGTGTATATATACAACGCTTACGCCCGATCTGACACGCATAAATTTTGTTACAACATAGACGGTGCCGTTGCAACATCGATGCGAACAATCCAAGTGAACAAGCAACGCCCCGCATGTATCCACATATACCTGCAAACAAGCTGCCCTCTCCCCACCTTGACCTTGCGCGTCTCTCCCATAAGCACGAGAGCGCGAGAGAGCGGGCTCTTTGGTGCGCGACACGCAGATGGCTTTTAGTCATTTTAGGTAGGTGGGGCTCCGAGGGCGATCTGTTGCCCCACGTTCCCCGATGTGCCGGGCGTTTCGTTGCACAATATCAGCCTTACCTCCGGTATTGTCTACATGCCTATCACTCACAATGACACATGCCGCCTTTCATAAAATTGGTTCTTTGATTAAGCGATATCAGCATGAATGCGTGCACGTTCCATTAAAGCAATTGCAAAACGAATCTCGAAGAGTGCATAATGAGCAGAGTGTAGACTTATAATTATAAATGAGGCAGTTGTCTTTACCGAGGCTGTTAAATCCCACTCAAATTGACTATAACCAGAATATCAGGATTTTACACCACACATTATCATGATTGTAAATACTCGAGCGAGATGTTGATGTTTTTTTATCAACCTTGTTTGTTACCCTAGTACAACATATTTCTCTCTTTTGTAATTTTTAAACCATAACCACTCCAGTGTCCTTTCAGGCATTAGAACTTTTTTGTTTGGCCGCTATGAGGCTGCCTTTGTGAGAGGTGGTCAGGTTCATCTTGCTAATTGCAGCTTTTGCTGCGTGGTCATCTTTCCTATCCAACTACAGATAAATTCAATTTCATTTCAAATACAGGCAGAAAATCAAAGCGACTCTACGGCCCCCATAATAAACCATAAAGAAGCGACGATTTCCAATAAAGGTTGGAAGGCAAGGAGACGTGATTATACCGAAAATTACATTCAATGCTGCAACCTGCAGGGTTCACAAAAGCTTAAATTAAGAAGGAGGCCATGAGCTACGAAAAACGAAAATGATAAATCTAACATTGAGGGTCAAGAAGCGACCACAGTGGGTCAGGGAAGAAATGAAACTCAACAACATCTGAGTGGCAATCAAAAAAGACATGGCATGAACAGGGCACATTGCGAAAAGGCAAGGTGACCGCTGGTAATTAGGAGCAACTAAATGAATTCTAAGAGAAGACTTACGTGTGAGACGAGGCAAAAAATCAGGTAGGCAGATGAGATTAAGACAATTGAGCGGGTAACACGGCCGTGGTAATAACAGCGACAGGTTTCTTGGCGGAACGTGGTGAGGCCTTTGCTTAGAATGGAGAGTGGCGTTGGTGGTGATGATGGTCGTGGCGGTGGTGATGATGATGATGATGATTATGATTGCAGTTTTTTCCACAAAACGTATGTATGGGCTGCGAAAGTTTGCGGACCAGCATCACATGTTCCAAGAGCTGAAACAATGTTTTTTATGACCACTGGAAAACACCAAATTAGCTTGAGTTAAGTGTGCCTGGTAATAATTCCCCTAAATTGATCGGATTACCAGTTGGCCTTCTTGAACACTAACACATAGGCTGTTTTATTAACCTCCGTGATCACGTTTTTCAAATGTATGTTATTGTGCCGGTGCAGCCCTACTTCTCGGTGATTAATCATCTTGACGCAAACAATTATGGCAGTGTTCAAGTTATATTTTTCTAGTCTACGCACGGATTTCATAGTACAAGGCGCTGAAAGACACCAAAAAAGCATTGTTGTGCGTTTTCAAAGCAAGATGTAGCATCAAGTTAAACCACAATGGAGCCCCAAGAAAATTTTAAAGTTAAGCATCTATGACATACTGCTGTAATTGTCGATGGTAGGATGCCAGCATCAAATTTGAATGTTGTACATAGAGAACACATAGAAATAGCCATTTTCGTGGGCTGGTTTACGCTCTTGGTGAAAATAAACAGAGCGAAACACTTAACTGTGGAATTTAAGGCCGGGAAAACATTAGGAAGTGTCACTAAATTATTTATTCAATCAACCAATCAATCAAGTCTTTTTTTTTGCCTGTACGCACAAACTGGGGATGGCGAGAAAAAAAGCAGCTTCGCCATGCCTACATGTCAGCAGTATGCACAAAACAGAAGACAATCGCTGTATGGAAGGTTCACACAAAACAATATTCATTTACAAAAAAAGAAATAATAGAACTGGTACAACACACATATGTATCCCATTTACCAACACTATGCGATATTGCGACTATAAAGCGATAACACAGATTGATACAAAGTATGAAGACATAAAAACACATTGTAACTCAGACTAAGCGTATTGCTGCATAATGATTTTGCGGGTGGCATGATAAGACAAAATAATTAGGCGGTCATAAAATAGGGTATTCAAGAGCATTCGCGCAATATAACTTAACACAAAAAACCACGCTTAGTTCCGCACTTTGTCAATACGAAACTATTTGGCACGTTGGTATCATGTGATGAATGGTTAAGTGTAAGTTGAACAGTTTTAGAATGAAACGAACCCTTTTTCCTCGTTGTTATTTAAAAGCATGCAAATCTGTAGTCAAGCAGTTTTTTTTACAGGTACAAAATAGCATTGTTGCAAACATTGCAAACATGCTCAGTGGGCGAATTATAGAACTCATTAACAATTGCAGCTTTAATATGTTTGACAAAGTTGTGTCGCCCCAGACAAGCGGGCAATAGCTAATGGGGGCGCAAAAGAACGCATATTACTTAATAAATTTTGTTTTCGTGGAAAAAAATATATCTATTACGCAGAGTGATTCCCATAGTTCGAGGGAGTGCTGAACAAAGATTATTTACATGTGCATTCAATGATATTGTGCTGCTGAACGTTATTTTTAATTGTTGAAACATGTCCACATACTAAATTGCAATATTGCCTAGGTATACGCAGGGCCGTAAATATACTTGCTTTTTTTTAGGGAGAAAGAGTTGTGCTTTTGTGTTCTGTTTGTTTCCTTTAGGTGAATTAACTGATGACGATGAAACAAAGTATGCGGATGCGTTGTTCGTGATATCTGCTAAGTGTTGTATATCATTGGAAGGAAAAAATGGGGTGGCTTTATCTGCCTCTATAATGTTCTTTGCTTGAGTGTTGATGTTAGGAATATTACTCATATTTATATTGAGCAGCCACGGCCCCAAAATGCTACCCTGAGGGACGCCATTTGAAATACCTAACATCTGTGAAGCATAGATGTTAGTGACTACGTATTGAGATCGTGCAGCCTGGTATGACTTTATCAGGTTAAAAACATGACTACGTACACAATGGCGCTCCAATTTCGCAAAAAGAATGTTGCGTTTTAAATAGTTAGACTGATGAAATCAAGAAATATCACAAGAGCTCAAAGCTGTGCCTCAAAATTCGTTATTTATTTATGTTTGGCAAAATAAGTAAATGTAGGCTACCTTAGAGCCAGCTATCTCAACATCATGACAGCAATGTACAGTATAAACACACAAACACACCAAAATAAAAATAATAAAAGAAAAAACTAATCAGGGGCATTATGTACATACTATATACACTATAGGGCTTATAATACATGAATAAGCACAGTATGTATGGGCATCGTCGAATTCATATATCGGAATCCCATTGCGGATGGAGTCCGTACAAATATTAGAATGTATAATATTGTCATGGGCTAAGTAGAACTTTAGAACAATATGAACTAAAGACAGTTAATTAAATTTGTGTCCTTTGAAAAATCATGGAGGGCGCTCACTGCGCACCTTTGATTATCGGAATGTGGCCATGGTATAAGTACTTTTCCAATCATAAATGGTCATCTGTCGAGTCACTTCAAGCGATCACTCAGTTTGGCGCATTGTTGATAATATTGTGGACATTCTGTAAGGATATGCTCCTCTGACGCATCGACGCGACCGCAGTGGTCAGAGTGAGGGGCGTTCTTCTTTTCATGTGGCATAAGAAGTGAGGTGTGTATGGAACACCTGATCGTAGACGGTGCAGTATAGTGTGCCAAATGGTCTATTGATCTGCTGGTTAGGTAAAAATCGAAGAGACGGATCTGTTTGATATAACAGCAAAGACTTCATATTTTCGTCCAACCAAGCGTCCCTGCATAATTTGTGGAACAGTTCCGAAAAAAACTTCTTGCTTTCTGAAAAATAAATGGGCGCTAGCGTCGAGTGATCTTTTTTGTGAGCTGCACTGGCTGATTTGACGGCAATTTCAAAATCTTTGTTGAAAGCCAGCAAAGGCAAAACAGGGTAATACATTCTGACTCGAAATTCTTTAATATATTTATTGTTTTTGAACTAGTAGCACATGCTCCGTAGACCTGTTTTGTGTAAAGCCATATTGACAGTCAGTAATTATAAAATCTTTTATAAACAAGTGGTTGAGACGAGCCCGGCTTAGTTGCTCTACACCCTTAAGAAATACGGAAGTATAAGCACTGCCCTGCAGTTTACCAAAATGTTTGCATCTTTTTTTCTATAAATCATGGCCACCCTCGCTAGTTGCCTATCAGCAGGAAATTGGGTTGTGATAAGTGCAGTGTTACATGTGTACGTTAGACATGGCGTATTTATGTTGAGAACATATTTCACTGGCTGAGGAAGTACCAATATATTGATGCGCCAATATATTGCGCATCAAGACTACAGGTATCTTTGAGCTTTCTACATGTGGAAAAAGTTCTCGTAAGAACTGTAAAGTCTGCGCCGTTCACATTGATATTATAAGCGACAAAGAGCTGCAAAAAAGAGAGATTATATTCGTTTATCTCCTAGAAAAACAGATTCCAGTGTTGAAATGACTGTTTCCTGTTCCAGAGAAAAATTTAATAGATAAGTTAGCCATATGTAAGCCGGATGTTTCATTGCCATCAATTACTAAAGTGTATTTCTGTCATGCGTGTTTCTATTTAAAGGCATGTTGACGCGCCTCTATTTTTCTTTTCGGCTTCTAGAATGATTTTTTCGAATAAGTTGTTGTATTAAGTACTTCTCGCTGCTCTAACTTCCCTATTGAAGTTGTTCCACAAAAATTGGTTCTGTGTCATCACGTCTGCGTCTCTTGTTTTCATGAACATCGCAAACATCTTGAGTTTGTTTGTCACTTGTCTTTTAAACTGACTTGTTATCCAGGGTTTACGAGCATTCCTAGGTGGCGTTATGGCAACAATGGCAAAACAGTTGAATAATAAAAGAAACACTTCCAGGAATTTGCGGTGGGCACCCTAAGCTTTCGAAATGTTTCGAGACAAATACATCGAGCCACCCACACTCCTTTGATTCCCAGCTCATATGGGACGCACTGAGGAAGTACCGCCCAATCTCAACGAGTCAGCTCACATATAGCTGCGCGAGGACTAGTAAACAGCGTATACTATAACTTTATCGGGAGGTGCGGCGCTGAGGTTTTGCAGAAGCGTGACCCTCCCATCTCGTATAACGAAGTAACAAAATATATGTACCTGTCGCGGAGACAATACCCTCCACCACGCAGAAAACTACACAGACCTCAGGCTCTGAGACTCAGGCTTCTACAGGTCAGGGCGTACCCTAACCACAGGTTATTGAACAAAAGTTCTCCCAAAATACAGTCAAATATTACATGTTTCTTTTGCGACGATATAGCTAACTTGGAGAATATTCTCAGGAGGTGTTCAGCGTTACGCAGTGGGGAAGTCATCACGCTGTCCAAATGGGCGGGTGCTATTACAAGCTCTAGACTCGAACAACAGTTATGGGCAGTCCCCCGGGGGGCCCACGACGCAGCAAAGGGACTTGGTTTTTCTGTTTTGACGTGGGAGCGGCCCACAACGTGCTAAAGTACGTTCCGAAGGACCACGACCATCCATCCACGCTCATATGTGCTTTCTCTGTATACTGCAGACCAATCCACCAAAGCAATCCGTCACTCTTTTTCTTCTCCAGTCCTTGGCGTGTATCTCCACACTTATGTGTTTCGCGCCGTTGATCTTCATCACGGACATAAATAATGCAAGGAACTCGTGGAAAGCGTTGAGGAATTCTGCTAGCTGGGAATAAAATCTGCTCACAGCGATGATGATTGACAAGAGAAGCTGCCTATTTTTGTGTTTCATGACGAAGACGTTTCGGCAAACTTGTTTACCCTGTTTTATCTAGTCACCGCATTTGCGGTGATGGCGAGCCGTCTTTAGCAGCGCTGCATTGTAGTTACAAGGTGGTCGAATAGACTAAGCTGTTTAAGAAGCTCTATGTATTGTGGGCGCCTAAGACCGGTGTTCGTCAAGGTGATCTCCTGCGCTTCTCGTTCGAACAACCCTGCGGGCGGTCTAGTTTCCTCTCCAAATTAAATCGCACCTTGGTTTCGAAAGAATCTTGGTGCACCTGCGGAGCAGACGAAACTGGCCACGCAACTGCACCACAACCTCGAGCCAGCTCGCGACGCCAGCGATTACGCTGGTACGCGCACGTTGGTGGCGAGATATCTCGCAAACAGGAAGCGGACGCGGCGTCCAGCCCATTGTGTTGTCAGCGAGCATTTCGCAACTCGGAGAGCTACCCCCCTCCACGCTATGTTTGTGGGTGCTCACGAGGCAATGCCGGTCTTACCGGAACCTGCCCGGTTATTCTTCACTTCTCTGAACCGATATTCTATTTCTTCGGTGCCATTTAATTAAAAATAACAACGTTCATTGATATCGCCGGAGGTATTATCCTGGTTTAGCCGCCTAAGCTCTGCCATCTAACCTTCTGGCTGCTTTTCTTCCTGCTTTATGGATTATTGTCTAGAATTGGAATACGACGTTGACAGAATAAGTGCATCTCAGCTTCATTAGTCAGACACCGTACGTTACTTGGAATGGGCAGGTCAACGCGATATTTCGACAAAAGTTTTCGAAAATAATTATCCAGGAAGTAGTGACACAGTGCGATGCCCGATGTCATCCAGCGGCCATGAATTGTAAGAAGCTACACGCCCACATTATTGCTACTTGCCGGAGTAAAGATATTTCAGCAGTGTTGCATTGAACTCAAATCACTTTCAGCGCTTCTTCAATGCTCTGTGAAGAGACCAGTCAAGCTGTGAAATGCAGCTTTTTTCCCTTCGCACCAAACCACAAATACAGTGTATTTTTGGGTACTTGTCACGTGGTTGAATAAACTCAAACTCAAACTCTGTCCAGGGTGACCATAGAGAACAAAAGCTGTCACTGGAATGAAACCCATTGTGAGGGGCTCCAAATTTACTCAAACGTCAAATACATTCAGAATAACGAGAATGTTGCTCTGAATGGTTTATCGCAAGACGCTATCACATTTTTCAGCAATCTGCTTTTCAACGTTGAGAACAATGATACCTATCAAAGACGGTAATCTGCATGAGGCGGACAGCGAGGTAAAAGCAGTGGGTTAGTCAAAAAATAGCACTTTGTTGTGATGCTCAAAGCGAAAAATAGAGTGGTGTACACAAAGTTATATTAATTCAAAAGGTTCAAATGCCTTCCCTACTGAGTTCGAACAATCTCGCTGTTGGCAGGAAGCATAGTGTGACTCCGTCAGTTTTACTGCTATTTTGTAGCAGCTTATTCATCATTGCAACACCTATGCGTATATCTCTTGTTTAGAAATTCACCACTGAAGTCTTGCACACATAGCGTTTGTATGACCTGCATAGTATTGACATACTTAAATAAGACAAGGAAGAGGTATGCAACGAAGGAACCCAAGGTATACCCCTGACCTTATATACAATATACCAGCCAAAGGGAGTGTAGAAATCACTCAATGGGTCTTCCCGCTGCAGCCAGTGCTGTTGTATAAAGTGTTATGGGCTAGGAAGTTATGCCTAAAGTTCCGTATATGTGTCATTGAAACACTTGAATTAAGTTTTCGCGTTGCACCCTCAGTCAAGGAACAAACATAAGCTGCTAACATGGCGTATACGTCGTTGTTATCTGGGTTACAATAAAATGATACCACAATCACGAAGCCTTTTTTAAATCAGTCTTGCTTGTTGACCAGCCGCTTCCACAAATGAAGTGTCTTGCATCTCTGACCTCTTAGAGTTTTCTTCTGTAAACAGTTAAACAATGTTCAGAAATTTTTTAGAAGTAGCCCACTCGTCATTTTTATGCGCAAAACACTAAACTTCACAGGCATTTTGATGGCCAATGTAGCTGCTTTTTCTACGAATCTATTGAATTTATTATTTATAGATATTTGCCACATGCTTCATCTACTATCTATAATAATAAATAAGCTCATTTTCATTAGCCTTTGTGCACCCCCATATTAAAGGTTACTTTATTTTGCAACAAGCTTTCGCTCTGCTTTGCCGTTTATGGCTAAAAGCGACTTTCCTGAAGTCATTTTTCCTTCGAATTGAAATGCTTGAGAATTGTTTTCGCGACCACTGTGGTATCGATGAGACATTACAGCACATAATATGCGGCTATCCTCACTACAATGCACCTAGAAAATCCCAAAGTTGCTCTAGCTCACTAGATCTCAGACAGATGATGATAGAAACCATTCTGACATATCATTTCGAGAGGTCATTGCGAGTGAAGTTGGCAAAGTGAGTGCCCCCTTTCGGAAGGCCGCAGACTTGCCCTTGTAGTTATACTCTGATGGGGTTTTCACAACTATGAAGTGTCACTTTGTGTGTCCTTGCTCTCTTCTCTCTTTTTCTCCATCTTTAAAACTCGTTCATACATTTCCCTAATGTGGGATAGTATAGCGAACCTTCTGTAGGAGTAAAATTCTTGCCTTCCCTTCTCCTCTTGTTCCTGACTTCCATTTGCTTCCTCGCAACACGGGGAGCATCATCGGCACTTTTATACTGCGACGGGAGCTGCTCTGTGACAACAACAATACTTCAACTGTATTTATCCGGAGTATTCATATAATTCATGGGGTCAGCTGGCAAAAAACGTATTCTAGAACAACCTTTAAGATATCATACATTAAACTAATCCATATACACAGCAAACAAGTTTATACCATTTAGAGATTCTTAACTTGGATCTTACACGTACTACAGAAAACCTCTTTCAAAGGCGTGTTATTGGGTCGTACGTAGGACTAGATGGTGCTGACTCTTGAGGCGAGAGCCGTTCACTCCATATATTTAAGTCATCATTCCCATAGTGCTCGTATCCAATATAAATTTCAGTAATACGAGGCATCGCTAGCTGTTTAATGCTGATAAAATAGCTCCATTTTTAAGATACACAGTAGATTTTTTGTGCACAAGGCTTACGAAGGTTTGTTTACAGAGTTCGTTTGTTTTTGTTTTTTTTGGCCATGCCAAGATAGCGATGCTCTGTTCGTTTCCCTATTTTGAAGATAAAAAGTATGGTAATAAGTCAAGCTCAGCCATGTTTTAGGGGTCTTGAAGAGGGCTTGATTGCGGCAAGAAGAAGAATTTTAAAACCCGAGCCCAGCCCAGGCCCGCTGGCCCGCCCTTGCATTTCCCATGCCCTGCACCAGATGGCTGCGAGCCCACCTGAACCGTTCAGTTCAGTTCCGACTGGCAGTTCAGATCAGTTCAGCAGTTTCGTTCGAACTGGCATGGTGGATAAACATGTTTTTTGAGCGCGTCCGATCGACTGCGCAGATAAGTGGTTTTGCATGTTTTGAGCTTGCCTTTATAATTATTGAAGTAGCAGTTAAAATCTTTGTAGCACTTAGTACATCGGGTGGATTTTCAGGGGGTCAGTCAGCATGTATTTACTAGTTTGTGCGTGTGTGTGTGTGTTTGCTTCTTAGTGGTTTTTTTTCTCTTGCCTTTCCATGTCGGGAGGTGCACGTACATTGAACACGCATATTATTGTAGTAGAACTTGAACTCGCTCTTTTTCTTAGGGCAGGGATCGTGTTTTGTAATTTTCGAGTGAGACAAGTCATAACGAGAATTGGTGTCATAAAGACATAGTTAAAAATGCTGTAAAGTGTTCAGGATGCGGGGTGGGTTTGAAAATGCACCCACGAGCAGAATTAAATGGAGAGGAGGGTGACGCGAAATGTATGAAATGTGAGGTTGAAGAAAAAAAAATGCCAGCATATCCACGGAGTGAATGATGGAGAGTGGGGCGAAGCATTCGTCCGTCCATGCGTCCGTCTGTGTGACCGTCCATGCGTCTGTTGGTGCGCCCGTCCCTGCGTTCTTTCGTGCATCCGCCCCTGCGTCCGTTCATGCGTCCATCCATGCATCTGTTTGTGTGTCCGTTCGTTCATCTATTCAACACTCCAAGTCCCATCATCTCGCATCTTTTTATCATATATTCCCCATATAGAAGCACCGCCATCCACCGGACATTCCAAGGACTAAACGAGAGGTGGCACACGCACACTTTCTTACGGCCTGCGCTTTGGGTCCACTTCCCACCTTTAACCACCTCGAGTTCATGGTATATACTAGTTCACTGTATTCATGGCACTGCGACCAAACGCTCGCTAAACCTTTCGAAAACCAAGGAGGTTACGCCCAGCGAGTATAACGTAGCAACCTTTCCCTGTCAGATAGGGCTCAATTTACATGCCAATGGCTGCTAATGAGAAATGAGAGACAGGAGAATTCGGCTTTTACTTTCTTACGGCTTGCGCTTCGTATCTACTTCTCATTTTTAACCACCTTGAGTTCATTCATGGTATATACAAGTTCATTGTATTGATGGCACTGCGGCTCAACGCTCGCTAAACCTTTCTAAAGCTAAGGAGGTTACACCCAGCGAGTATAATGAAGCATCCCTTTCTTGCCCGATAGTGCTCAATGTACATGCCAATGGCTGCTAATGGGGATCGCAGCGTGCGCGTTGACTAAAAGCCGAATGCTCATGTCTCTCATTCCCCATTAGCAGCCATTGGCATGTGCATTGAGCACTATTTTTTATTGTTAAACATCGCACAGAAGAAATCTCTCGCAGGCACCACCTTGGAGGTCAAGTGTTATACCTATTTCGGGTATGTGCCACTGGTGGTTACATACGAGGGACGCCCAAGCCACGCCATAAGGAGCTTCGCCCCTAAAAAAATGAAGAAAACGATGGTTGCCCAGAGTGAACTGCTGATGACAATCACCGAGCTGAAGACTGCATTGGCGGCAGAGCAAGAGAAAACGAGGGCAATGGGAAAAAAGCTGAAGTTCACCGAGGAAGCACTAGCTAAGGTGAACAAAGGAGCGGCCGACGGAGAGAACAGTAGGGCAACGGCAACCAGAACGGCGGAGAAGAAAGAGCAAGCAAGTTTGGAAAAAACAGGTTCAGCTGGTTCAATTGTCGCAAAACCCAGCTTCAGCGAAGTAGTGGTGGGGCCTGGAGGGGGCAAAGCAGCCGGCGTCACAGGTGCAAATAACCCCCAGGTGCAGGACGATCCAGCTGAAAAGTCACAGCATGTGATAATCGCCGGGGACTCGAATATAAATCGATGCACAGAAGCCATAAAATAGAAGGTAAGAGGTGACAAAAGGGTTGCAGTAGATGCATTTCAAGGACGCAAGCTGGAAGCAGTCATGAAGCAAGCGAGCGCAAAACTCAAAACAACAGCTGATAGACGAAACCTCGTGATAATTTCTGGTGGTCTAAACGGTGTCTTAAATGAAGATACAGCAAAACTAGCAACAACACTGGCGAAAGGCGTCGATGACATGCGCGCCACTTCTCCTCAGGTACAGGTAGTGATATGCACGATACTAGAGGTACCGGTGCGTGATGGCAACCTGCAAAGAGTGGTTGTCAACGAAAACCAAGAGATATAGCGGATGAGTGGAGAGAAAGGCTTTGAGCTGGTCGAACTAAACAGAGAGGGGCATAAGTGGGGTGGTTTTCAACGAGATAGAATTCACTTCGATGGGCGGCTAGGTCATGTGGTGGTTGGTGACTTTCAGGACGCACAGTAGCTTTTTTGTGAGGAACCAGGCCCTTCGGGGTGCAGGATAGCTAGTAACGAGGAAAACAATCACGGATGCTTTTTGACAGGTGGTATGAACAGATACAATTCCACAGTGGCGCCAGTATCTAAGATAGGTAGAGTCCGGGGCAGAAAAAGACGTAGACACGAGCGCCAAGCCAATTCAGACATAAGGTACATTAACATGCAGGGTGGTAGGAACAGGCTGAAGTGGGAAGAGATAGAAGAACAGCTAAGGAAGGAGAGGCCGACGGTCTACGGTTTTGTAGAAACACATCTCAGGGACATGGAACAACCTACTAACAATGCAGACTACGCGTGGCAATATTGTAATAGAACAGAAGACAGCAGAAAGGGGGGTGGTATATGGACATTCATTCATAAAATTACAGACTGGCAAAGGGTCAAGCCTTACCCAGTGCCCCGTCCCAGCGTGACCTATAGTGCCGCCAGCGTTTGTATACATGCTGCCGGCGCTTTTTACTTTAAGTATGCATAATTTCAAAACGTAAGGATGAATGCAAAGTACATTTTAGACATACCTGAACCTAAATCAACTACTTATTCGCGTGTGCAGTGCCCGCACAAGGAGCGGCGACGATCGATGTGTCATGCTTTCAGCAACGTAGGCTGTCACCGAAAGCTTCCTTCTGAGCACAGGAGCCACTACTTCTCTGACTTGTAAGAAAGAACGCGCAATTTTGAGTTGGTAATTTCGAACGTGTTAGTGAAATAACATACTGCGATACTTTCTCAGTGAATTGCATTAGTCATTTATTTGGCGGTTTCTTAGTTGCAGGTATCGATATAACAGCAAATATGCATTCTTGCACACTGGAATTGATGATGATGATTTGGGATGTTTAACGTCCCAAAACCACCATATGATTATTAGAGACGCCGTAGTGGAGGGCTCCGGAAATTTTGACCACCTGGGGTTCTTTAACGTGGCACACCGGATGCGTACTGCTACATTGTTGCTTGCGCGAAAAAAAACTGAATATTCACTTGTGTACGTTGATATCTACCAAACAAGACTCGTAAACCATTTGTACTTGTTGACCAGTCGCAAGTGCTAAAAACGACTATCGAAGGAACAAACTACCGGCAGCAACAGCTGACAATCTGTGGCTGCTTCTCCAGTAAATTTGAGATTTTTCAGAGTTAAGATGTACATGCTTCAAAAAACTTTGTGCTCTTGCTAATATCTGCACGTCATTCGGTGCACGGAAGCAGTTTGTCACTGTCGAATTAAGAAGCAACTGTTATTTGGAAAGCAATATTGTGTCAGTCTTGACTGTGCAACTTCAAAACATGAAGTTGAGCAGCGCATTCTTCGGATAATTAGTCGTTTTACAACCCTACAAGCATCTTGTGGCGTGACGTAGTGGGCTCATTCTGCTTTCGGCCACGGTAGTGAACGGACGCAGGATGCAGAGCTCCGTCGGAGTGGCTTCAGCGGCCCTTGAGGGCCGCGGTAACAGGTCAACTGAAGAGTACCAAGTGATTCTGCCTCACGTGCCAACAGGACGCGTTGCCTTACATACTGTGTTTTTGCATGGAGACGTTTGAACGAGACCCTACAAGGTTGAAGACTTCAGAGACGCGCTGGGCCCCACTAGAGTGCTAACGGACGTCATAGCACTTGGAGCGTACCAGAATAATCACGTCTGGGCGGTTACACTGAACGGAGAAGAAACGACGAAGAAACTGCTGTCCTTCAAGGAACTTCAGGTGAAGGGACACCGGTGTCTCTTCGTTGATCCCCAGGACCGACAGATAAAACTGCGGATTCATTGGCTGCTTTACGGAGTCACCGATGAGGATGTGCGGACGGTGTTGGCGGCCTTCGGCAATGTTGTCGAACTGAATCGAAAGCGCTGGAGAGTCGACGGCGTCAGCGACAAGGCGTCGACGACGAGAACCGTGCTATTCAAGTTAAGGAGTGGAGTTACGGTGGAGGACCTTCGGCATCAAGTGCGCGTTGCAAGGGAATCGGCCCTAGTTGTGGCACCGGGCAAGCCTATGCAATGCTTGTAGTGCAAAGGAACTGGTCATGTACGGCGAGACTGCAGGGTGCCACGGTGTTCAATTTGTCGGTGATTTGAGATCGATACGCTCAGTGCGTCCGGTCATACGCAGCATTTATGAGTGCTGCAACGTGCGATGAGATTGAAGAGCAGACAATGGACGCCGCTGAGACGGAAGACGCGGCTAAGGGGGCAGGAGACGCGGCGAGTTCTCTGGCTGAACATAGGCCGGTTTCGCCTGAAGATTAGGATACAGCGTTGGAACCCGAGGAGAAACAAACGGCTAAGGCGGACACGACGCAAGAGAATTCCACTGAAAACGCACAAAGCCAACTGATGGACATGTTGACGCAAGGGGCGACAAGACACGACATGCCAGCGCACGGAATGACCCGCGGGATCAACACGAGCTCGGCTGTCAAGCGTTCACTGGAGCAATCTGCTTGCACTGCTCACGAGAGCAAAGTTGAGGTACCACCAGCGAAGGCGACACCGGCGCGGTGCTCGGGCCTCAGAGTGAGGTCCAATCTACCTGCGGACCGACCGGTTGGCACTCCAAGGAACCAGCAGCTAACTGATGCCAGACCACCGGATGGCCCCGGAGGCGTCTAGCAGGGAGCTAGACGTACACGGTAAGCACCATGCTCCGGGCCTACCCACTCCTTTTTTTAGCGAGTAACGATGGGTAGTCACTGGCCACTGAGCTTTGCAACCTTGAACGTCCGAGGTTTGGCTTCCAGGAAAAAGCACGCTCAAGTGTATCAATTGTTAATTTACCAAGATTTTGACGTGGTAGCCGTGCAGGAGACGAAAGTGGAAGGTGAGGAGGAGACCTGGAGCATGACGCTGTGGTTTACGTCTAAATATTATGCCATAGGTAGTCATGAAAATGGAACTTCGGCCGGTTGTGTGCTTTTTGTTGAAAAGATTCCGGGAGTTATTGTTGAAAGTAACTTATCTTTTGAGTTTGGTAGAATAGTGACTTGTGATTCTGGTCTTTGCGAAATTGAATGGCACGTCATTTGTGTCTATGCGCCGAACGTGGAGGCAGGCCGAGAAACTTTCTTTTTGTTAATTAAGCAACATTACGGACACCAAAACAGCTTGTTTTATTGGGGGATTGCAATTTTGTATTGAGCGCGAAGGATAGAATTATTAACCGCCATGTGCGAGACAGAAGCGTAAAAGTGCTCTATGACTTGCTGAATGAATCTGACCTGGATGATGTTGCGAGTGCCTCGAAGCAGGGCGCGAAGTTCGATTTACGCATTTTCAGGGAACCAGTTACGCACGTCTTGATAGGTTATACATGGCAGGGAAGACGCTAGCTAAAAGCAAGAGTTACACAGTCTTACCTGTCTCTTTCTCTGACCATTGCCCTGTACAATGTAACGTGGGACTTAAACAAAAAGAAAACTAATTTAGTTGGGATTTATAGAAGTTTAACGCTAAACCACTTCGGCATGACATTTTTTAAAATTTTGTGATTGAGGAAATTAGGAACATTAAAGTGATCGGAGCCTGTAATGTTGAACAGGAATGGGAGCTTTTGAACCAAATTGTTAAAATGAAAGACGACATCTAGTACTTTAAAACATCAAGAAAGAATGGAAGAAAATGAGCTCAGAACAACGCTTAAGAAATCGATTGCATTAGAAAGCAAGGAGCCCGGTGCATATAAGGAAGATATTCAAACGGTGAAACGACAAATTGAGCTAGTAGAGCAGGAACGCTACAGAGGAGCCCTTATTCGAGCGAGAGCAGAGGCATGGGCTATGGGGGAGACTCCTACCAAGCGCGCGCTTGGAATCGAGAAATTACGAGCGCGTCGTAATCACATCAACAAAGTAGACAAAAATAGAATTCTGCTAAATACTAACAGCACTATCGCTGAAGATTTCTTTCGGTATTACAAGGGTCTCTTCGCAGCCGCATTAGTAGATGTTACGAAGTTCAAGGACACTTGCATGAGTTGGATGCCGCAATTATCCCTCAAAACGAAAGAAGCGTTAGAGAGGCCTATAACCGTTTCTGAAATTCAATATGCATTAGATAATCTCGCTGGTGGTAAGTCACCGGGGCCTGACGGTCTCGTTGCGATGTGGTATAATGCTTTTAAAACAGAAGTTTCACCAGTGCTACAAGATGTCTTCAAGCAAGCCTACGCAATCAAATCATTACCACCTTCATTTGCTGAGACGCACACTATTCTAATACCTAAGACGAATGACAGGGCAAAATTAAAACTAGTTTCGTCATATAGGTTCATTTCGCTAATCAACACTGACTACAAAATGCTCGTTAAAGTATTGGCAGATAGATTGCAGTCCGTGATCACCGGAATAGTTGGGGAGCACCAAACGTGTGGCATCAAGGGGCGCTCAATATTGATGAATACACACACAATGCGATGTGTCCTTGAGAGTTGCGATGTTTTTAACTATCACGTTGCGATCCTCCAGCTTGATTTAGACAAGGCTTTTGACTGCGTCCCGCAAGATGTGATATTCTCCATACTTGAACATGTCAATGTCGGATCGGTGATTACAGAGGGCATAGATTTGGCGTATAAGAACTTTACTACACGACCAATTAATAACAAGATCCCGGGGTCTCCCATTAGGCTGAAACGTTCTGTACGCCAGGGATGTCCGGCAAGTTCACTCTTGTTTGCATTGTACATAGAGAGTTTGTGCTTGGCCATAATTGGAAACGAGACTATCCGTAATTTGAGACTGCTTGACGCCGAGGTAAAGGTTTTGGCAGACGCTGATGATGTAGCATTGTGTTTCACTATTAAAGAAAGTGTACAATAGGCAGTTGTCGTTGTGAAAAGTGTTGGAGAAGTACTGGAAGTCGGGTTAATTGGGGAAAGTGTCTGGGGTTGTGGCACGGAGACTGGACATGAACCCCAGATACCTATGCTAACGTTCACTGGTTTAATACTCCAGGTAAATATCTAGGCGTGCCTTTCCACCACTACAAAGACAATAATGACTACTAGACTGAACAAATAAAAGAAAAGCGTGAAAGTACAGCGTAGTGTAACGGCAACTGTCTCCCAATGTTTGCCAGAGCCACTGTATGCAACATATTTTTAATGAGAATTATGGTACGTGATGCAGGTTTTGTGTTGCTCTCGGGTGCTTGTGCAAAAGCTGCATAGGATATTTGGTGTGTTTATATGGGGGTCTACTTGGGAAAATTGTAGTAGGACGAATCTGTTCCGAAGAGTAAAACAGGGGGGACTAAGCCTGTCGCATCTGCTCGTGCGACAACTAGTTAATCGTTTTATTTTCTTTCGAGATGTTTAACACCCTTTTTTGAGAACGGTATGCCACTTACGCCTTGGTCGTGTTCTGCCTAACTTTGTGGTTAGCACCGCAAGCATGCCCGGAGCTATGCGAGGTTTCTTTAAGGAAGTTGCGGACAGTGTCCGGTTCTTGTCAGTTCGACTTTCCAATGAATACCTTTTTCTCGGTCGGGCGAAAGAAATTGCATAAAGCCATATGCGACATGATTTTTCCAGTTCCTATGTATAGGTTAATCAATAGCGAGGAAGAAGGCAATGGTGTTCTTAAGCGTGTTAAGAAAATGCAAATTCAGCCTAGTGCAAAAAGCTTTTTCTTTAAATTACACTTCTGAACGCTACTGGTTAAGACTTCTTTAGAAGATAGAGGAGTTTATATGCCATGGGGTTCGAACTGTTTGATCTGCCGAAAGACGGAGACAATAGATCACGTTTTTCTGCATTGTTAGGAAGGGGTTTACTTCTGGGATGTTTTACAGAAAACTCTAAAAAAGTAACTTCCCTTACATTCACTGGTTATCAGGTTTTTACCAGTAGAAAAAAAGGAGGGACTGCTTTCTGATCTTATAATTCTGCTTAGCTTTCGTTGTCTCTGGCGGGAAAGAATGGCCGGTTACTATACTATGATCCTGACAAGCGTCCGGCGCGCGTGCTTTTCCGCGGAAGCATTGCTGAGTACATTGATATACTCAAACGACGAGATTTTGTTCCTGAATGGCTCGCCAGGGTTGAACCCCTGGTGAACCCGAAGGAATTTTAGCACTGTAACCACTAATAGTTGTGCGACTGTTTTGTTATTGCTTCTGTTGTGTACGTTATTGTTTGCAGTCACTTATATAGATGTGTGTACCTAGTGCAAAACAGGTAATAAAGAAAAAAATTGCCCGCAGCTTCCCTCGGGGGAACACTGAGGAGGATGCGGAGCATATAATTGGTTAACGGGGTGTTAAAGTGCGACTTACTTGGGTCGATAGCTAAATTAGTTAACGTGGTTGTGAAATGGGGTGTTAAATTGCGACTTACTTGGGTCGATGGCTAAATTGGTTAACGTGGTTGTAGGAGGGGGTGTTAAATGAGTGAACACATACACACGTATGCGAAAGGGTGGCGCTGGTCGAAGGGACGTCGATCATTGTGTTTGTGGATTCGTTGGAATTCATTTCACCGCGACCTTGGACGTCGACGCGCCGTACAAACCAACCGACGAGCGGCAACTGAGCGAGCGAGCGCCGACCTTGAGTATATATACAGCGCGACGACGCATGCACTGTCAGCTGTTGAATGTTCTCGAAGCGCGACGGCGCATGCGCGTCTACTGGAGAATCAGGAGAAATGTAGAATGTTCTCGAAGGGGAGAAGCGCGCGTGGCACAGATGGTGGGTGACGGTGCATGCGCGCGTCAGCTGTCGAATTTTCGAGAAGGGGGAGAAGCGCAGCGGCGCATGCGCGCGCGTCAGCTGCCGATGTTCTCGAAGCGCGACGGCGCATGCGCGCTACATTATACAGCTAGCGAATGTTCGTGAAGAGGAGAAGCGCATGCGGTGTGTAGAGGAGGAAGGGTGCACAGATGGTGGAGGAGTGAAGCACGCGCGGTGTGTAGAGGAGGAAGGGATGCACAGATGGTGGAAGAAGGAGGAGGAAGCTTGCGGACGGCGCCGCACTACAAGCCTCGAGTATTATATGCTCCGCATCTAAAAAAGTGGCGTGGCGTAGTGAAAAGCGTACTTGGTTAGATCAAGAGGTGGCCAGTTCCAATCCCGTGAAGCAGTGTTTCATTTTTTTTCAATTTTTAATTTTTTTATTTTCATAGTGAATGCGCGTTATTTTACCTATATATTTATTGATATATTGCGAATCGGCACTCCCATTTTATCCCCGGGCACAGTACTGGGACGCTGCACAGTACTGGGACGCTGCCGCTCCAGCGTCCCAGTACCTGCGCTGGGACGCGCTGGTACCAGCGTCATACTGGGCCCATAATCTGGCATGGCGCTGGACGCTGGTACAGAGTGACGTTGGTTTATGCAATAGGGATGCGCAGAAGCAATCAAAGAGAGGGTAAGAGGGGACAAAAGGGTTGCAGTAGGGGCGTTTCAAGGACGCAAGCTCGAAGCAGTCATGAAGCAAGCGAGCTCAAAACTCAAATTTACAGCTAATAGACGAAACCTCGTAATAATTTTAGGTGGTTTAAACGGTGTCTTAAATGAAGATACAGCAGGACTAGCAACAACACTGGCGAAAGGCGTCGATGACATGTGCGCCACTTCTGCTGAGGTACAGGTATTGATATGCACGATACCAGAGGTACCGGTGCGTGATGGCAACCTTCAAAGAGCGGTTGTCAACGCAAACCAAGAGATATGGCGAATGAGTCGAGAGAAAGGCTTTGAGGTGCTGGAAATAAACAGAGATGTGCATCGGTGGGGTGGTTTTCAACGAGACAGAATTCACTTCAATGGGTGGCTAGGTCATGAAGTGGGTTGGCGTCTTGCAGGACCTTCAATTGCTTTTTTTGGGAGGCATGCGGGCCCTTCGAGTTGCAGGATAGCTAGTAACAAGGAAAACAAGCAGGGAGACTCTTTGACAGGTGGTATGGACAGATACAATTCCAAAGTGGCACCAGTATCTAAGATAGAGTCTAGGGCAGAAATAGACGTAGCCACGAGCACCGAGTCAATTCAGGCATAGGGTATATTAACATGCAGGGTGGTAGGAACAGGCTGAAGTCGGAAGAGATAGAAGAACAGCTAAGGGAGAAGAGGCCGATGGTATACGGTTTTGTAGATACACATCTTAGGGACATGAAACAACCTTTTAACAATCCGTACTACGCGTGGGAATAGTGTAATAAAACAGAAGGCGGCAGAAAGAGGGTGGTATTGGGGCATTCATTCATAAAATTACAGACTGGCAAAGAGTCAAGCATGAATGCCAAGAACATTTATGGCTAAAAGGGAAAGTGGCAGGGCAAATGGTTTGGTGTACTTGTGAACGGGAGCAAAGGCCAGAGAGGAAAACCAGGCAATGGTAGAGTGTATATCAAAGGACATTGAGGAGTTAGGAGGAGAGTGACAGACAATCTTAGTAGGAGATATGAATGCGCAGGTAGGAGATATAGATTGGTATACCGACCCAACAGCGAAAATGATCATGGTTATGTGTGAAAGGCTTGATTTGATCATTTGCAACAGTACCGAGAAGTGTGAAGGGCAAATAACATGGGAGGTAGGAAGGCTGCAGTCGACAATAGATTACATACTGATGTCACATAGGATGTATGATAAGCTCAGGGGAATGCACATAGATGAAGGTAGTTTAAGAAGTCTGGGTAGTGATCACAAACGTATCAAGCTAAGTTTCGGAAGAGCAGTGAAAGTGAGAAGGAGACAACATGAACAACTACAGGAAAATTCTCAAACAGAAAGGCAAATAGAAATAGCTGCTAAACAAATTGAGAAATAAATCACTGAGGATAATAAAACAGTGTGGACATACACAAATTTAATTAGACTGTTTGAGCTAGAGCTTGCTAAGGCACGTGACAAGTCACCCCGGAAAAAAGACAAAAACGCAAGAGTTGGTGGGATGAGGAAGTTAAAAGAGCCATTGCAAAACGTCAGGAAGCCTCTTAGGAACACAAACATGCTAAGCAGCGGGGTGAACCGACAGATGATGTTGAAAAAATGCGAAATTTTTCTAAGCTGTCGAAGGGATGCATTCCTTGTGATCAATGAAAAGATTAGAAGAAAGGCATATCAGTGGCTGGAAAAAGTACATAAAAAGATATAAAGGCAACTGCGAAATTTCGGAACCATCTAAACTCCCTAAGAAATGACACGAGCCTAGAGCAGAGTTGTGTAAAGTACTCAAGGTAACATCGCAGAGCAAGAAAGATTCAGAACTGCACGAAATTGTGATTGTTTACGTACCAAACCTAGCAAAACTACACTGCTCTCACTGGGCGAGCTATCTGTCGGCAATGTGCAAGTTTCGTTCCCGATTTCAGATTATGTATTCAATTCCCTTCAAGGTCAGCACTACTTGGCAAGTGCCGCATAGCTTAGGCATGATCAGACCCTTGTTCTGAAGCCGTTCTTTGAATCTTCTATTCTTCCTATGTAATTTTTTAAAAAAGAAGAATCTCCGAACGCCACAATAAAATGAGAGAGACGTTCATTCAGCGATTTCGATGTTCAGTTATATGCATATGTTCGTTAGGTTTCAAGAGTTTTTACACATGAGTTGAGACTTTCGATATGTATGAGTGACTTGTTTTGTTTGAACCTTGACCGCATGCATTTCTTGTACTGATTTTAACACTCGCAATAAATGATGCAAACCCTACTTGATTGATGTCGTTTTTGTTAGTCGAGGCCAGCTGAGTCTGTTTGTCGCTTAAAATGTCTTCACTCACCTAACAATGATCAGACACGTTAACCAAGATTTAGCAACAAAGCAAACCACCAGGTCCGCGCGGAATACGCAGCACAGTGACGTCGAAAACTTGAAGAGCATCTTTTCGGAGCCTTTGTTAAACAATCTTGAGTAATTGCTACAAGCAAACTTTCAGGGTAGCCCCTACGCAATCAATCATCATATATGTGTACAGTCATCAGAAATTCATTTGTTTTTTTCATATGTTTGTACTTATACCCACTCTGGGGGATTGGCCAAGAAAACATACTGTACCCTTTAGACGGTAATTACACTATTGCTTACCAAAAAAAACTTATGTACAAAAAGGACAGCATTGTCAAAAAAGTAAAGACCCAGCGAATGAGAAATTAAAAAAAAACATTATACTTACGGGATGCATGATGGAGTGTCGGGCGAAGCTGAGTCGTCACGCCACTGCCGCGCTTCTTCGGCCTCTCATTCTCGTACGCCGGTACCTTGTCAGCGCCACCGCTCAGCTTCACGGCACGCTTCTGCTTCACGCACTCGCACGTCGGGGTTCAGTCTTCGAGCGCGAGCCGCCGCCGCCTTACCAGCACATCGCACCGCAGCCTTGTCTATCCGCCAACCTTCTCAACGCGCGTGCACGCCAAAACAGCTTTTATTTCACTACACCACGACCCCAAGCGTACGGCGCCGCCAACAAACACGCGATCGCCAATGTCTTCGTGTGATATCATTCGTATTTTCTAGCGCGCTCGCACATTGGGGTTCCATCTTCGAGCGTGAGCCGTGACCTCCTTGAGCGTATCATACTTTCTATCGGCAAACCGTGAATCATCCGCTGGCCGCGTCCGTCCGTCATCTCTCTGTCTGTCTGTTTGATGCACGGACAGACGGGCGCATGGACGAACGCAATGACTGACGCATGGACGAACGGGCGCATGGACGAACGCAGGAACGGGTGCATGGGCGGCCGGACGGGCGCATGAACGCATGAATGGGCGCGTAGATGAATGCTCGAATGGACGGACGCATGGATGGACGTCCATTCATCCGTGGTCACACGGATGAACGGATGAACGTGCGGACGGACGGACGGATGGACGCAGGGACGGACGGATGGACGCATAGGCGAACGCAGGGAGAGACGCACAGACAGACGGACTGACGGAAGCACATATGGACGCACGGACGGACAGAGGGACGCATGTATGGACGCATGAACGGATGGATGAATGGACAGAAGCAAGAACGAACGAATGGACGGAAGCGCAGTCGGACTGACGGACGCTTCACCTCACTTATCATCATTCACTCAATGGATAGGCTGTGATTTTTATTATTTTTCATACTACAAGTAACGTCCTGTACAATGATACCACTTGCATTTTTTAGTGTTTATTCATTTCGTTATATGTACAAGTACCGCTTTCTACGGCCGATTAAAAAACTAACGAGAGGTGGATATATATGGTTACGACGGGACGCTCAGCCCACGCCTTAAGGAGCCTCGCAACCAAAAAAAAAACAAGCAAATATTCACTAATGTAATAACTATACTTTGATTTTTTAGAGCCGACTTGACAGCTAAGTTTTCCAAACCCGAATAATTTGAGATGTATTCACTCTGCCATCTTTTATCATCCTTCGGAGATGCGTGGCCCCCGCTACATATTTGCAAAAAAGTTTGTGCCATTTTTTATGCTGTGGCTGACGAACATAAAAAATTATGCCTTAAGTGAGTGTGCACTAGAGTTATAAGGTGAACATGAATAAGCTTTTGTAATGGGTTGGAGCATTAGACGGCCCACTTATTATAAAGTTCGCATTGTGTGGCGCCTTGCTGTGCTTTAGCTGCTTCAAAACGCCTTCTTACTCATATTTACGCGATTTGTTTCCTGTCGTGAAGCCTGCCTAAAGCCAGTTTGTAACTTCGTTGCAAATACCAGTACGGCTGTGTGGCAGAATACTGGGCGGGCAGGCTAATGACCCCGGTTTGAATGCCATAGTTAATTGACTGTTTTTTTTCTTATTTACCGCAATAATAGTTATTGACGCCGACGGCAGCCGCAGACAACTACGGTGCATGCAGCAACCCTTGGTGTAATGTCATGACAGTTTTTGCTGTAGCAACAAAACACCACAAGACCGAGCAGCACAAACCAGCAATAGGTCACCCAACGTGCAGCTAAAAAAGCGCTTGTGTAACAAGAATAATACTTTCACTGTAAGTCACTGTAGAATAATAATCAAAGTATTAGAAGTGCCATATCGCCTCACAGTATTGCAGTTCAGTACACCCCCGCTACCCTTATTTTGATACTACAGTCAAAGGTGCAGTTTCCGTTCTCTAAAGTGGTAGGTATTCTCTGGCCAGCACAGGTTCATTTTCGTTGCTAAATGTCACCTACGATAACTGCGCCCAGCTGCGGTGGTCTGGTGGCTAAGGTACTCGGCTTCTGACCCGCAGGTTGTGGGGTCAAATTGCGGCTGCGGCGGTTGCATTTTCGATAGAGGCGAAAATGCTCTAAGCCTGTGTGCTTAGATTTAGATGCACGTCTAAAAACCCGTGGTGGTTGAAATTTCCGGAGGCCTCGACTAGGCGTCTCTCATAATAATATGGTGGCGTTTAGACGTTAAACAACACATATCAATCTATAAATAACCTACAATATCTGCAACCCTTGTTCTTTCTCTTACCTATTATGCCAACCTATTGTGAAAAGTCACGTGACCTCACGGATGTTTTCTGGCCTTCGGTACTCCAACGAACACACATTCGTTCACTTCAGCATGACGTGGCATTCGACTGACTTTCATTACTTTTTTATGATGCGCTTATAGACCACCACCGACAAGGTCTCCCGAAGTATCCCCAGGTCTCGCAAAACATCGTTAACCTCTCACGGACCGACGGATGTGTAGCCTTGAACACATATTTGGGTTGCGCGAAAAATACACGGACGAAGGAGAGTGAAACAGCACTCCTTCGTCCGTGTTTTTTTTTCGCGCAACTCAAATATGTGTTCAAGTATGCACCAACTTGCTCAAAATAAATCTTTGCTGCATGTATGGATTTCGCTTCATTAAACGGCGTATCGAAGATGCGTGTGAGTGTGCTCTAACTTAGCTGGCAATAAAGAACTGCTGTCATCATAAGCAGCCTGACTACGCCCACTGCAGGACAAAGGCCTCTCCCATGTTCCGCCAGTTAACCCGGTCTTGTGCTTTCCGTTGCCACGTTATACCTGCGAGCTTCTGAATGTTATCGACCCACATAGCTTTCTGTCTCCCTTTCGTGCATTTGCCTTCTCAGGGAATCCAGTCAGTTACCCTTAATGACCAGCGGTTATCTTGCCTACACGCTACATGCTCCCGACGTCCAGTTCTTTTTCTTGATTTCAACTATGATATCCTTATATTGGGTTTGTTTCCTGGCCCACTCTGCTCTCTTCTTATCTCTTAAGGAGGCACTTATCATTTTCTTTACCTTCCCTGGCTGCATAATCCTCATTTTAAGCTCAACTCTCTTTGTGAGCCTCCAGGTTTCTTCTCCGTAAGTAAGTACCGGCAAGATGCAGCTGTTATATGCCTTTCTCGTGAGGGTTAGTGGCAGAGTACCACTCAATATTTGAGAATTCTTAAAGAATGTGACCCGCCTCATCCTTATTATTCTAACTATTTCACTCTCATCGTCCGGCGCCGCACTTACTACATGTCTTAAGTAGACATATTTGTTTGCATCTTCCAACGCCTCTCCACCTATCTCGGACACTGCTGTTTGCTTCCGAGTCTGTTGCACTATACTTTAGTTTTCTACATATTATTTTCAGACCTAGTCTTGTACTTTGAATGTTCAGTTCAGTAATGATGAGCTGTAACGCGTCCCCTGAGTTATTCATGAAAACATTGTCATCAGTGGATTTCAGGTTACTAAAATGCTCTCCATTAACGCTTATCCCTAACTCTTCCCAATCTAAGGCTCTAAAAATCTCCTGTAAACACGCGATGAATAGCATTGGAAAGACCATGTCTCCCGGCCTTACACCCTTTTTATTGGGATCCTGTAGCTTTCCTTATGGAGAACTATGGTTGCTGTGGATCCACTGCAGATTTCTTCCAGTATGTTTATCGAGGGTTCGTTGATGCCCTGATTCCGTAGTGCCTGCATAACTGTCGGTGTCCCGATTATGTCAAGCGCCTTCTTGTAATATATGAAAGATATTTACAGGCGTTGTTTGTATTCCGCCCATTTCTCTACTACCTGATTGATAGTACGAATACAGTCTATTGTGGAGTAGCCTGCACAAAATCCTGCTTAATATTTTGGTCGATTGAACCCTAATATCACTCGAATTCTATTAGCTATTATTTTATTAAAAAGTTTGTAGAGAACACAGAGTAGGCTGATTGGCCTGGATTTTTTCAAGTCCTTAACATCTCGTTTCTTATTAACTAAAATGATGTTAACATTCTTACAATATTCTGGTACCCTTCTCGTCAAGAGACAGTTCGTATATAAAGTGGCCAGTTTTCCTAATATACTTAGTAATTACTCAGCATCGTTACGTTTTTTTTTTGTATTTCATGGGCATGTGACGTCTACTTTAGCTACCACTCACGGTGTATTGGTTTGCGTATAAGTAATTTGAAAAAATTCCTAATGAACCAACACGAATGACCTGAACACCATCACTGATAGAAGTATTCGTCTTCAAGCACATGATTTCTTTTAATGAAGTTGTTCTCACATAAACTATCGAGCTGTTCACTGAAATCAAATATCTCCCTCACTAATGCTGACAAAACATTTTATTACAGACGCCATAACGGCCAAAGGGGGTGGCGACATTTTCGGAAACACACTTGGAAGAGGACTACAGGAAAAATTTAGTAAGTGCTTTCCTGTTGCTTAATTTTTTTCGTTGGTGCGAAGACACTGCCATTCACTACTCTATCTTGTTGTTCTTTCTATGTGCAATGATATGCACTTGTGAATATAAGTTATTTTTCACCCAAGGTTGTACCATAAAATCACGCTTTGTTACTTTCTCTGCTAATTAATGTTGGGAATTGCCAATCGATGATATGATTTCGATTTTGTTTCTATTTTATTCTTCAAGACAGTAGCATCTTAAGAATGAGCCTGGTAATGCATATGTTACAGTATTCTAAGAAGATTAAATCGTGACTTTGCTTCTTCATGATGAGCAGGCACGATTAATTACACTAACCGACCACCTTCATATTGATGCTGCTCATCTACCTATGGTCTGTGTACATAATAAATGAGCATTGGCGCTGAGAGTGCCCACACGCTCCTTTTATGTAGTATTCGTTGTGAGATTGAGTTCATATAAGAAATCTTCTCTACCTCTTCAAATCTGGTAAAGTTTAATCAATAGTTACTCCCTGAAGTGTGCTTAAGTTTTACTGAAAAAATATTAGTAATGTAGCGAAGCCTCCGAACGCTGAAATGGGTCGAATTCTTGAGTACCTTCTAGTGGGGCTGCCCAACAAGGACGCCGCTCGCGCTGAGAGCCCGTGCTTGGCTGTGACTGTCGCCATTATATATTCTCGCTCGTTGCCGGCTAGTAAACGCCTTAACAATTTGGTGGAGAGTGCTGCGATCCCTGTCTATGCCTTTGGAGCTACGATCACGTACCCTGCCATCTACAATGTACCACGACGCTTCTCAGCAAACGCCTCCTCCAATGCCACCCCCTTGTCCCGGTCTCCCCAGAATCCGCGATCCACCCATCTTCACTGGCGCTGATGGCACTGACGTGGAGGACTGGCTCGCTATTTACGAGCGCGTGAGCGTCCCCAACAAATGGGACGAGGACGGCAAGCTGACTAACTTGGTATTCTACCTTACGGGTGTTGCCAGTTTGTGGTATAACAACCACGCGTCCGATTTTGCCAACTGGTCTGATTTCAAGACCGCAATCATCAACGTCTTCGGCCGCCCTGCTGTTCGCAAGCTGCAAGCCGAGCAGCGCTTGCGTGAACGTGCTCAGGAGGCTGGTGAGTCATTCACGAGCTATATTGAAGACGTCCTGGACCTATCCAACAAATCTAATCCCACCATGTCCGAGTCTGAGAAGATCCGGAACATCACGAAAGGCATTGACGATGACGCCTTCACGATGCTGCTCGCCAAAAACCCCGGCACAGTGGCTGAGGTCATCACACTGTGCCAGAGCTACGAGGAGCTCCGCCGGCAGCGTTCGATGACCCGACGCTCCCCACCACGAGCTGCAACGCTTGCTGGCTTGGAGGCCAGTTGTGACCAAGTGGCGTTGATGGCAGAGCTAAAGTCCTTCATCCGTGAGGAAATCGCACGTCAGTTCTCGCTCCTGCCCTTCGCCCACCAACCGACTGTTCAACAATCGCCTACTACCCTTCTCCCTCCCGTCCGTCGAGCGATTGAACAGGAAATAGCGGAGGTAATGCCTGCGTACCACCCCCCACAGCCTCCGGCTCCTGCGCCCCTGAGTTACGCGCAAGTGGTCGCCAGGCCGCCCCAAGTCGTTCCAGCAACCGCCCCCCTGACATACGCCGAAGCTGCCGCTCGACCTCCGTCCTTTGCAGCGGGTGTGCCCGCTACGTATGTTGACGTAACCCCTCAGCCTCAGCTTCAGTCCACCATGCAGCCACCGTTCCGTCCATCAGCCCTTGCGACGTGGGTGAGACCTACCCCGGTGAACAGATGGCGCACACCCGACAACCGGCCCATCTGCTTTGCGTGCGGTTACGCCGGTCACGTGGCCCGTTATTGCCATCGCGTACAGCCGGCTCCGATTTCTTCACCTGTTGCTGGCCAACTCAGCCGTCCTTATCGCGAAGAACCGCCGTCTATGCCACCTCGATCTCGCCCAGGTCCATCTCGACGATCGCCGTCTCCACGACGTCGTTCCCTGTCCCCCATGCGGCCAAGTGCGGCAGCTCATGAGCGGGAAAACTAGTCGTTGCAGTCCCCGAGGCAAGGACTGCGACGCTATCGCAATGTGAAAGCCCTCAGAGCAGCCCCTCGAATGTCATTGACGTGTTTGTGGACGGTGTTTGTGCATCGGCGCTTATTGACACTGGAGCTGCAGTATCAGTTATGGACGAAAAACTCTGCCGCTTGCTTCGAAAAGTGACGACGCCACTTTCTGGGTTATCCCTCCGTACTGCAAGTTTGCACCGCATTTATCCTACAGCAGGGTGCACAGCTCGCGTTGTCATCCAGGACGTTCTGTATGTCGCCCAGTTCATCGTCATTCAGGCATGCTCTCATGACGTCATCCTGGGATGGGACTTTCTCTCCCGCCATGACGCTGTCATCCATTGTGCCGCCGCCGAAATTGAGCTCTCACCCTTCTCGCATTTGACGCCAGAAGACAGTCACCCGACACGGAGCAAGATTCTAACGAAAGACGATACAACAGTGCCTCCAAACTCGACGACGGCTGTGTCTGTCTACTGCGCTGGTCTCTCTGACACCATTGGACTTGTTTCGCCATCTGACCGCGCTTGCAGCAGGAGAGGGTTGCTAGTACCTTTCGCGACCGTGCAGGTCAACCAGGGCAACACTGCTATTTTTGTAACCAACCCGTCCCCGTATTCTGTTACCTTGCTTCGAGGGGAATGTCTCGGCAGAGTGGAACCAGTTGACGACGCACAAGTCCTGGACGTACCCGATGACACGCGCGGTCCCAGGTCGTGTACCATCAATGCTGTTTCCACTTCTGATTCGTCATCTGCTGATGTATTTGGCCCCTCCATCGCTGAAAACCTTACGGCCGTACAGCGTTCCCAACTTCTGGACCTGTTGCAAGAATATCGTTCTTCTTTCGATGTTGGGCGAAGTTCTCTCGGTCGCACGTCCGTTGTTACGCATCGCATCGACACTGGTGCCCATCCACCTTTACGGCAACGTCCATATCGCGTGTCGCCTGCTGAACGTCGAGTAATTAATGATCAGGTTGACGATATGCTCCGGCGCGATGTTATTCGGCCCTCGGACAGTCCATGGGCGTCTCCTGTTGTTCTTGTTGCGAAGAAAGACGGTTCTGTGCGGTTCTGTGTGGACTACAGACGGCTCAATAAGATCACTCGCAAGGATGTTTATCCACTGCCACGCATCGATGACGCGATTGACAGCCTTCATGGAGCCGATTTCTTTTCTTCCCTCGATCTGCGCTCGGGGTACTGGCAAGTACCCTTGGCTGACGACGCTCGACCAAAAACCGCCTTCATCACGCCAGACGGGTTGTACGAGTTCAACGTCATGCCGTTTGGTCTATGTAATGCACCTGCGACCTTTGAGCGCATGATGGACACCGTTCTGCGCAACTTGAAATGGTACACGTGCTTGTGTTACCTCGACGATGTCATTGTCTTTGCTCCGGATTTCTCCACGCATCTTCAACGTCTGAAAGAAGTTTTCGCACGTGTGAGCAATGCCGGCTTGCAACTAAATCTGAAAAATTGCCGCTTTGCAGCACGGCAACTCACCATACTGGGGTACGTCGTGTCCAAAGATGGCATTCTTCCTGATCCTGCCAAGCTTCAGGCCGTGGCCGAATTCCCCAAACCTGCATCTGTCAAAGAACTGCGTAGTTTCGTCGGCCTGTGCTCATACTTCCGACGCTTCATACGAAATTTTGCCACGATCATATCACCGCTGACGAAGCTCCTTGGAAGTAACGGGCCCTTCAATTCATGGTCATCCGAGTGCGACGACGCGTTCGCGAAGCTCCGCCATTTGTTGACGTCGCCTCCCATTCTACGCCACTACGACCCTACAGCCCCAACGGAGGTGCACACAGACGCCAGCGGTGTAGGCCTCGGCGCTGTCCTGGCGCAGCGAAAACACGGATTCCTTGAATATGTCGTAGCATATGCAAGCCGTACGCTCACGAGAGCCGAGAAAAACTACACCGTCACGGAGAAAGAGTGCTTGGCGATCGTCTGGGCTCTTACAAAGTTTTGACCTTATTTGTATGGTCGCCCATTCGATGTCGTCACCGACCATCATGCACTATGCTGGCTTTCATCATTGAAGGATCCCTCAGGCCGTCTCGCCCGTTGGGCTCTTCGCTTACAAGACTACGACATCCGCGTGCTGTACCGCAACGGACGCCAGCATGCTGACGCCGACGCCCTCTCGCGCTCCCCTCTGCCTGAAGGTGATGTGCTCTGCTCAGTATCCACGGCTGCTGTTTCTGCCATTGATGTTGACATCATCGCTACCAAACAGCGAAAGGATAATTGGATCGGCACGCTCATCAACATGCTCTCTGATCCATCCGCAACGCCATCCACGCGTGCCTTGCGTCGTCAAGCTCGCCATTTCACCATCCGTGACGGCCTTCTACACCGACGCAATTACGACGCCGACGGCCGGCAGTGGTTACTCGTGATACCCCGCAGTCTGCGGTCAGAAATATGTGAATCCTTCCATTCAGATCCGCAATGCGCGCACTCTGGGGTATTCAAGACCTACCATCGCATTCGACAACGCTACTTTTGGCGCGGCATGTACCGCTATGTGCAGCAGTTCGTTCGCTCTTGCCTCACTTGCCAACGCCGTAAACCGTCAGCCCACATGTCGCACGCCGGTCTGCAACCGTTACCTTGCCCTGACCGTCCTTTTGGGCGCGTAGGTATCGATTTGTATGGACCACTTCCTCTGACGTCGGCTGGTAACCGCTGGGCCATCGTTGCCGTTGATCATTTAACGCGATACGCCGAAACCGCCGCTCTCCCTGCGGCTACTGCGCGCGATGTTGCGTCCTTCCTGCTGCATCGATTTATACTGCGCCACGGACCACCCCAAGAGCTTCTCAGCGATCGAGGCCGTGTCTTCTTGTCGGAAGTCGTCGAAGCCATTCTGACAGAGTGCCACTCTGTCCACCGCAAAACTACTGCTTACCACCCACAGACGAATGGCCTCACCGAACGCTTTAACCGCACCCTCGGCGACATGCTTTCTATGTACGTCGCTGCCAACCACACTAATTGGGATAATATACTGCCCTTCGTCACCTACGCCTACAACACCGCCCCTCAGAGCACGACTGGTTTTTCACCTTTCTACTTGCTGTACGGAAGGCACCCGTCGCACACCATGGACACGATACTCCCGTACACACCGGATCCATCTGAGTGTACACCGATTTCTGAGACAGCCAGGCTTGCTCAAGAGTGTCGCGAGCTTGCCAAGACTTTTACAACGCAAGAGCAAGAGCGGCAGAAGAGTATTCGTGATGGCTCCACCACTTCTGAGCCCACGTTCCTTCCTGGTGCGCTTGTATGGCTCTCGATCCCGACATCTGCAGCTGGCCTCTCTTCCAAGCTACGTCTCAAATACGAAGGCCCCTACCGTGTCATCGAGCGCACCTCACCCGTCAACTATCTGATCGAACCCGTTGAACAATCTTCGGACATGCGCCGCCGTGGGCGAGACATCGTCAACGTGGAGCGCCTGAAGGCTTATTATGACCCGCTCATAGTAACGAGCTGTTAGGTCGCCAGGCGGCTCCCTCTTCGACCCCGGGGTAATTGTAGCGAAGCCTCCGAACGCTGAAATGGGTCGAACTCTTGAGTACCTTCTAGTGGGGCTGCCCAACAAGGACGCCGCTCGCGCGGAGAGCCCGTGCTTGGCTGTGACTGTCGCCATTATATATTCTCGCTCGTTGCCGGCTAGTAAACGCCTTAACAGTAAATTCAATTTACTTTTTGTATATATTTGCCCCATGTCACTTAGTATCACCTTTCTCTTTTTCAGCCACAACCAATCCACTGAAGAGTAAGTAGCCAATTGCAAATCTCCTGAAACAGTCCTAGCTGTTGTACCCTACATGTTTCGCATTGCGAAATATAAGGCTCCTTTTCGTATATTTACACAATAAACTGGCCCTATAAAATTGCTATTTTATCGGTGAATTCAATGGCAGACTACACAGAAGACATAGTTCCTTTTCAAGACAGAGCGAAAAGTCAGTTGGGCTTTTCGAGCATTTCAAATTCAGATGGCCTGCAGTGATTTTACAAGCTAAGGCAGCGCAAATCATGTGTAGAATAGATGAATATGTCCATGAATCCCTAAATGAAGAGCTAAGCTGGTATGGGAGACTTCAAACCCCAATATCACAGAATTTTTCAAGTGTTGCTTGATTATGCCTACTTTCACCCAAGTGCATAAAGAGGGTAATGTCGCACTACAGCGTTATGTATGTTTACCTTTAAATTGGGTTGCAAAATCGATCAGCAAGAAAGCTAATGTACAAATCCCGAGTAATTTTTTTTTCAAACAGCCAAGGAGCCATGATGTGAGTGAGCGTCGATGAACATATATTATTGTTAGTTCAATCTTACGATACATATGTTCGATTTGTCACAAGGTTTCTACATGAAAATCCAACAGCCGTTTTTACTGAATCTCCAAGTCACTGTTTCTCGGCCGTTCATGTGTTGGGGTCACTTGTGATGTCGATGTAATGGCGGTCCCGTTGGGATGACACACAAGGGCGCTACACGCACTCTCTACCGTATCAAAAGAAAGAACTGGTAAAGGAGACTTGGCGCTTTTGCAGCTGATCTAGCAGGCTTGGTCTTTATTCGAGGCTTTGGGGGAGCCAAGAAGATCTTGTTCACAATGTTACTACAGTTCCTGGAGCAGGACAAGCAACTGTGAACGGGTCAACACTTTCCTCCAAAAACATCTTTTTGTAGGGATGGCATCGTGGAACTCCTAAGATGACTCCGTTGGACCCTTATGTATCAGTTCCGCTGAAGCGCTTTTAAGAAGAAGTACTCTCAGTTAAAAGGATGCTGAATTTACACCAATTATTACCATTTGGTTAATTCGACAAAGGTCACTAAAAAAACATTGTGTATTTTGTTTCTGATAACCTATAACTAAGCCAACAACGCACGTTTCCTAAATTTCAACTAAGTCTTGCTTCAGTGCTGGTGCAGCGCAAAGCCAACTATTTATTTTTCAATAATTTCTTACGCCGAGCTGCCCACTTAAGTACTAACTATGCATGCTCATATTTATGGCGACTATAGCTTGTAAGGCAAACCTGATATGACCATGGTGAAGCATTTGCGTTGCAATTTCCTTTCAACTGTATTTGTCAATAAATACAAATCTTCTACAACGACGTAATGAACAGAGCTAAAGATCCCATAAAACTTAACTTTAGTGCTGACTCGTGGAATGTCTCTGTTTACATATAGGCGCAACAAAGCCGTGCGAAAAACTATGCTGTTGTGATACTAAAAATATTCGAGACAAAAAAGAAGCAAGAAGCAAGTCTATCAAAATGACTCTGTAATAAATTATGCATAAGTAGCCATTTTGAAGGGTTTCACTATGCAATCTTACGTGCCAATTTATGAACATTTTTCGTTTTGTTTTTGTTGCAGCTGGATCCACACCATTCGACTTCCGGTTCAGTGAGTCACTCCTCCAGCGCTCATGTCGTTGTGTTGTGTCGTAGTTTTTACTAATGATCAAAATATTGTTTCCAATAGGGTGATTTTAGGCATTGAATATTCTAACACTCCCTACGGTTTTACAAGGCTATTCCTTGCTGCAGTGACCAGCTTCTTTGTTTGAATGACTAAACTGTCTCTTTCTCGAGTATCTGAAAAGATTACATAAAAGTAAAAGAGACTCTGTGTCTGGTATTTTAGTGCCCGAAAACTCGTTTAAATTTTGACGAGCTGTATGCCATGCATGATGTTAAAACATCTTCCGAAAAAAAAACCACAATAAAAGAAGAGTCACAGCTTTGCCTCTAAGGCAAAGCAATGAATGTGATCGCAAGGAATTGCAATTTGACGCGAAAAAATGGCAAGCAGATTGAAACGAGCCCTGCGTTGCTCGTGCGCAAATGACGCACAAAACGTACACGCAGGTAGAGATGAACGTAAATAAGTGTCTCAGTTGTTACTTCGTTGTGTCTGAAAAGCGCACCCTTTTCGCAAACGGAGACTGTGCAGCTAGTGCAGAGACATTTGTGCACTTGGTAACCACGACAGAATTGTTACGGTTAAAGCCCAAAGGCGTATGATTTTTCCCACCGCGATAAAGGCGCACCCAAGCATAAGCGTCTACTCTTTCTCCCCCCTTCGGCGGGGCAATGTACAATTAGGAGATGAACGCATGAGTGCGCGTCGGCGCGTCGTGAAGATCATAGAGTTTTCTATACGTCCACAAGAGAGAACTCTGGCGCTAGCGTTAATGGTAGCTGCTACGCATGGTGCTTTAGTGAGCATGGGAACCAAGGGTAGTTGACGGATTTTTCTAATCTTCGTACTTCCGGCTACGTGTGTGTTCGTGTGGCTTTGGGCTGTTCTGTCACAAAACAAAAATCAGCGAATATTCAGCCGTTATGCTTCACCAGCTATTGTTTTAGGCTTACCATTTCAAATTGGGTCACAATGTTCCAAATTTTTCGTACATTCCTTCAAAACAAAACCGAAACACAGAAATAAATGAAGCCACAAGTGTGATTCGCCGCCCATAAGTACGAAGACTAGGCTAATCCGTGTACTACATAAAATTGCCATCATCGTTGAACAATCGCAGCGCCAGAGTCCCCTCTAGTTAGTTTTCGGAAACTCTATGGTGATGATCTGGCGACGATAATAACTGTATATAGTTCATTCGAGACCAGAGTAGCGCATAGGTTTGCCATCTTGCAGACCTATGCGCAAGATGGCAGACACTCTGTTTTGGCAAGCTACATGCCTGCCGTGTTGCATATCGACATAATTTTCTTGCCCCGTACTGTTTGCAGTGCTTGAAGCCGCTTTTCTGCCCGATTGCCAACAGAGTGCAACGTAGAAGCTGACTAAATAACGTGGTACAAAAAAGCGACGTTCTTGCTCAGCGTGTGGCGAAATAGTGCAGAGCAAACATTAACAATTTCTTTTTTCTTACGACATTCACATTTCGCGCATTTTCAGAATTTTTTGACCAGATAATGAGCGTTAACGTTCAGCATTGACATTATTCTGGTCAAATGCGACATTAAGTGACCGTGAAAGTACATGAAATCACCAGGTTAGTATCGGTGGGTATAACGCAATGGGGCTTTCGAAGTGCGTAAGAGCATAACGAAGCACTCTTTGCACGATTCACTTTCTGTGACGCATGGTTGCTACTTCACTGTTCTAAAGCGCTTTGTGTTCACATGGTAATACAAATACGCACCCGATATGTAGCCTACATAAAGCCAGATTAGAGCTCAGCTTCATGTTTCGGCGTAGCTTTGAGGTAGAGTACTGAACTGTCACGCAAAAGACACGGGTTTGACTCTCGAGTAAGATAATTATGCTTATTTGCGTAGGTTTTCTTTTTCATTCGTGCGATAGTGGTCACAGACACCGCTGATGGTGATGCGCACATAGAGCTAATCAGCAGACACTCGTGCGCATACATGAACCGCGTTCAGAAAAGGCGTGAAGACCAGTTAAGTTTGCTTTGAACTTGACTGGTGATGATTTGTGGAAGGCAGCGGCGGCGTCGAAAAACACAAGATTAGTCTGAGCGTCAGCTTCTTCGCAATGCATCGTTGCTAGCGGCGGCGGCGGCGTTGGAAAACAGCTGCACTACTCTGGTCTCGTATTCATATACAGCTAGTTACTGTAGGCGACGCACGCCCATTGCGCCATTTCGCTGGTAATGCTGAAAACACGATAGCGCTGCCGAGATCACCAGTGGTAATTGTATATATAGATTGCTTGCCGTTTCAACGTTGAAGGAGGTGCTCCTTCGAGGCTCAGTGGTGAACGCCTCGCACTCACACGCAAGAAATCAGACGTTCGATTCCATGCAATGAACTTTTTTGTTTATTTTTTCTTGCGTTTTCATATACATAGATACTTATAAATATGTGGTAAATGACGGGGGTCACCAACGTCGCCGTTGACACCGACGTCAGCAGAAAAATTCAGCCGAGACTATGCATAAAATTGTTATTGCAATAAAAATTAAAACGCGAAGAAACCTTTGCAATAGAGCCAGTTAAATTGTACACAAATATCCTTGAAGAGAGAGGAACATGCGAATAAGTCGACATGCTGATTGCTAAGCCACGTGAAATATTAGGCGAATCTTGATGCGTCTTCCGTGATTACGTCTAGATAAGCGGCGAAAGCCTAACATGTTTGAGCTGAATAGTTTACAATACAGCATATTGTTCATTATTCGGAGGCGATGATTACCTCCGAGTTCACCTCCTTTCTTTTCGATTCTCTGTCCTGATCCTAATCCAGCAGCGATGACATACACTAAGGTTGTTTTTTTTTTCGTCCCTTAGGGTAACTTGGGTCACAAACCCACTTGCGCTCCAAATTGTGGCCTTTCTCCAAGAGGAAGTATATATTTAACGACGTAATCTTAAGCAGCACATCATTTCGAACGTCTTCCCCAGGTCACGTAACCGGAATTAGTGGAAGGCAAAATTACCTGTCACGTAATACACGCTTCTTACAAGGCTGTTTCACATCGTGATCGCAGCGACAGTTGGCTGCTATAGAGATATTTGTTTTCATTTGCTTCCAGCCTCACTTTGCGACAAACGATTTCTTCGAACTGTAGACGAAGTTACGAATGTTCAGGAGAAATGGCGCCGAAAAACATAGCTCAGGTTAGCAACCTCAACACGATGTTCTTAAAAAGGCCACTAAAACGTCGAAAAATGAAAAATTGGGAGGCCACAGCAAAGGCCGTGACAGTGAGGTAGCTCCTGGCAAGTGACATTATTTCCTAGAAATTTATTTTCTAAAGTCTGCTCAGAGCATGCGCAAAAGCACTTTACTAGATCACTGTGCCAATTTTATTCATGCCCTGTCTGTATAGCGCGGTGCACTGTCTCATCAGTGCACTGACTTACACACACTCACACTAATTGTACCTGGTGATTGTGACTATGAGTGAGTACTCAGAAGTGTTAGTGGTCGTGAGTGCGAGCGTGAGTGAGGACTCGTCTGTGAGAGTGGACGAGAGTGAGAATGAGTGAGAGAGAGCACTCATGGGGGAAAGTATCCGTGAGTACTAACGTGAGTATTCATGAGTGTGAGTGGTCGTGAATACCAACATGGGTGATGAGAGTGGACGAGAGCGGGAACGTGACTGAGCCCTCATGAGGGTGAGTAGGCATGAGTATGAATGTGAGTGTTTTTAAGTGGGACTGGTCGTGAATGTGAATGTGACTGAGTACTCATAAGTGCGTCGACGTGAGTGTGAATGTCAGTGAGAACTCATGAGGCTTATTTTGCGTTATTATGAACGTGGATGTTCGTGAGTGTGAGTGGTCATGAGTTCGAACGTGAGTGAGTACACAATGATGTGCGCGGACGTGAGTTTGAATGTGAGTGAGCATTCATGAGGTTGAGTAGGCGTGAGTATCAACGTGAGTATTCATGAGTGTGAGTGGCCATGAGTGTGAACTTCAGTGAATACTGATGAGTGTGCGTGGACGTGATTGCAGTCGTGAGGGTGAGTAGGCGTGAGAATGAACGTGAGTATTCATGAGTATGAGTCGTCGTGAGAGTGAATGTGAGTGAGCCATCATGAGGGTCAGTAGGCGTCACTGTACACGTGAGCGTGAGTGAGCCCACATAAGGGTTAGTTAACGAGAGTATAGCTGTGACTATTTATGAGTGGTCGTGAGTGTGAGCGTGAGTGAGTACTCATGAACGTGCGTGAACGTGAGTGTAAATGTGACTAAGCACTCATGAGGGTGAGTAGCCGTGAGTATGAACATGAGTATTCATTAGTGCGAGTAGTGAGTGTAAACGTGAGTGAGTACTCATGAGCACGTGGACGTCAGTGTGAACGTGAGTGAGCACTCATCAGGGTGAGTAAGCGTGAGTATGAAGCGAGTATTCATGAATGTGAGTGATTGTGAGTGTGAACGTGAGTGAGTACTTATAGGTGTGAGTGGACGTGAGTGTGAACGAGAGTGAGCACTCATGAGGGTGAGTAGGCGTCAGTATAAACTTGAGTATTTATAAGTGTGAGTGGTCGTGAGTGTTAGCGTGAGTGAGTGCTAAGGCTGAAACGTAGGCTGAAAAAGTTGTGGTGAGTGAGGGCGAGCGAATAATCGACCTATATTGGTCGTTGCTTATGCCCTTTAATTTTTTTTCACGCTTTAGTGGCTTTTTTTCGAGTTTAGGTATGTATCAACTTGCCGAAAGAGCAATCGTCTTAAATTCAGTGTTTTCTAATATACCTGAACAGCCATCCTGTTTACCCGTTCTTGTTTCCATAAAAAGTTTAGGGAAAAGAAAGCCTGAGGAAGTTAGGGTATATTTGGAAAAGCAGCGGCACTAGTGAATGCCTGATAACTGATCAGCGTTACGCCTCTATTCCGCCAATAAGTTAAAAAAAAGGCCTTCGCTCATACTCCTTTTCAAGGAAAGCGAAAGAGATAAACTCTGAGAAGAAACTTTCCTGTCGAAGTTTGGCATAAAATTGTAGCTTAAGTTGTTAATCCGGTTGCACTTGCTGCAGCATATGAACTTTCATCTTGGTTGATATACACGAAGCTTTAGGTCCATCATTTCTTATGAGGAGCATCCACCACAGGGTAAGTAGTCGTACTACTAAAGATTGAGGTCAACTGAAGCAAGTACTTAAGCATTAACAGGCACTAAAACTTTTTCAATACAAATTATTCAATCGCAAGTCGACTGCAGATAAATGGGTCTATAGTTTGGTTTACATCAAAGACACTAGAGCTGAACTAAAGTTTAGGCATAATCATAATTTCACTTCAACTTCATTAGGTCATAGCAAAAAAATCTCGCAGCTCAATTTATACGAGAACGCAACTACAATCATATGTGTTTTTGTGTCGCAACAAAAATGTGATACCATATACATGCTCTTGAAAAAATTATTTCCTTCATTATGAACCCTATACACAACTACCAAGTTTAGGTATTAGAGCGCCTGAATTATTTACGTGGTTTTGTTTATTCCTAAACACCCGAGCTAAATATACGGCGACTAATGGAGGCCAGCTTAAAACGTAGCACATTTTGGTGGCCTGTTGTACACCTTACACAACCACGAACCTGATTCAATTAAGATACTCTTACACAACTGTGAAAGCACATTCATTCAAAATGAAACACTCCTCACATGCAAACTGGTGCTTCATTATGAGTCTGCATGGCTTATTTGAAATTTCTTTTGCGTTGCAGATTCAGCGAAGCCAGACAACCGTTTTGGTAAGCGGCTATCAACTTTTTTTCCATAAGCTGTATTATTGTCATCGCTTAAAACAGTTCTTGTTTTTTTGTCTAGTTATGATTCCAGCGTCTGGTCCACGAACGCCCTCAAATTTTGGTGAGTTATTACTCATAGAAAATACATGTTCATTTGTATACGTCTTAGGTGGCTCCAGCTTTTCACAACAGAAGAACCTTTACCCTAAAGAATTCAGGTGCTACCTTTCCCGACTAAACATTCTAAAATATTCATGCTGCTGGCTGCCTTCTGCCATAACTTCTTACTAATATTGTTGTTTTATTATTAAATTTATTATCTTTATGCTTGAGCTTGACCCGAAAGAACCTTTTCCAAGCCAAAAGGCACGTATGCATTGGTCACGGATTATACAACATCATAACTCATGAAAGCGCGCAATAAATCAATGTTGTTCATAAATCAATGTTATCCACACATAACGTTCAAAATGTTTTTATGAATCTATGCTGTGAAAAGATATTTAAGAAATCCTTTTTGTTTCAGTCACAAGACCGACATTCTTCACGGGCAGTGGTGAGTGTTATATATCTCTTCTTAGATTTATGTTCACGTGTGTCCTTAGATTTGATTGAATATATATATATATATATATATATATATATATATATATATATATAGGGGTGGGATATATATATATATATATATATATATATATAGACGTTGCGAGGAAGGAAGCGCACTGGCTCCGTCGTAAAAACGGAAGCGAAAAAGCATATATATATATATATATATATATATATATATATATATATATATATATATATATATATATATATATATATATATATATATATATATATATATATATATATATAACGAATTGATATTAATTTACTAGTTATAAGCACTAGACGCGTATTCCTTGCTCAGTCACTTTAGTGTCCATTCAATCCTAACGCTTCCTGCCAGTGCCATAGCTCCTGATTTTTTTATGTGACTTATATGAATGCGATTGCGCATCTGCGGTTGCTTCAGCTGTGCACCACGCATCAAAAGTTATCACGATAACAATAAACTTGTTTCCATATGACACATGTTATGACACTGCGTGTGCATTGTGCACTCTTCCTTTCCTCAGCCTTTTTTACAACGTGAGCATTACATGTTGCGAGTGTCAGTTTTTTTATCGAGGTGCGGGTGAGCGCATTACCAGTGATCACAGATAGTATCATTCCAGCGCTTGTAAGCGCATTTATGTTGCGTAAGCACATAGAACTGCTTCGTAAAAGAGAGTGCCACATTACCTTAGCTTTCCCGCTGCGCTTGATTATATATATATAAATATATATATATATATATATATATATATATATATATATATATATATATATATATATATATTCCAGACAGACGAACGTTGCTCGTCATACACTGCGATGTTCCCTAAACTTCAACTTCAATGGCACACAATGAATCAGTGCCTCGAAATCAGGATTACCGATGGATATAAGGAAGTCATGCCCGCTACATTAATTTTACGCACTTATTACTAGGTCCACGCAATGATATTGATAATTATATTGGGTGAATGTGAACTAACAATTCAGGCATATTACAATTAGGAGAGGTTTTCTTGACTACACTGGTCGGGCATTATGAAATGAACTAAAACAGCACTTTGGACGGCATAAAAGTAGAGCGGCCGAGAAGAATCTGCGAAAAGTCAGTTTATTTCAAATCATCTACAGTTGATAAGAAAGCGTTTACTGCCATGACAGCAAAGGGAAAAACCGAATATTCGCATACGTTTACAATACCCCGTACAACAGTTATAACAAAACAACTATGGACGATCTCCCCGTAGGGATCCCTGTTGGGATGGGAAGCGACCGCGGTGTGCACGGCGTTGACGTGGTTGAAACGAGCGTCGACACGTGTGCTGGAAGAACGGTTTGAAGGGAAACTCGGTTAACGTCAGTGTTATCCACACGCCATCTCTCTTCTCGAACAAGATCGGCGTTCTTGACTCGCACCTCGTCAGTGTCGTGGGTCTTTTACTGCAGATGCTTGCATTTGGCTTTCCTAGCTCGCACCTCGTCGTCGTTCCAGGTGCGAAGTCACCAGTCGCGAACGCGATCAGCTTCGCTAACCAGCAAAGCCGGCGACGGCCGGAAAAGGTACGCGCACACTAGCGGGAAGCATGCTCCGGCGGCGTCCCGCCCGTATGCCTGACCGCGTGGCAAGCAGCGGTGCGCTGTCCACATTGCAGGTGCTGCGAGACCACGGCCGGGATAGACGATGATGCACGAGCGTGCGCAGCGCGCCTACCCATGGCTTTTTGCCGCTGACAGAGGGAGAGAGGTGGCACGGTGAGGGGATGATGCCGACGTGATTGATTGATTGATTGATATGTGGGGTTTAACGTCCCAAAACCACTATATGATTATGAGAGACGCCGTAGTGGAGGGCTACGGATATTTAGACCACCTGGGGTTCTTTAACATGCACCCAAATCTGAGCACACGGGCCTACAACATTTCCGCCTCCATCGGAAATGCAGCCGCCGCAGCCGGGATTCGAACCCGCGCCCTGCGGGTCAGCAGCCGAGTGCCTTAGCCACTAGACCACCGCGGCGGGGCAGATGCCGACGTGAAGAGTGGGCTCGAGCGTTGCGAGCGGTAGAGAGGGTGAAGCGAGGGGTTTGACACGCGGTAACAGGCTAGAGAGAGAGTGACGTCACGCACGCGCTCTGCGAGAGGAAGCGTGACCTACTTGGCACTGCCCCGTTACGGAGGGACGTTGCACGAGCTAGCCAAAAAGGTGCTTCGCATCTAATATCGATAAGCATCTCAGAACGCTGTGGCACTGTATTCCTACAGCTCTTTAATTTTACTGCTGGAAAGTGAAATCTAAAGAACGCATACACAACAACAACCAAGTAGTGGTACGTGAAAAGCTATGTTTGGTTGTTTGCAACCGCTATCTAAAATCACAAGGTTCCCCTTCCAACATACTTGTACGGCGCAAGAAAATGAGCAGTTACAGTGTAACAACTGAAGTAAAAAACAAAAAAACAGGAATGAGCACTTTTTCTTGTTCCTGTTTTTTTTGCTTTTCTAGTTACACTGTAAATACTCGTTTTCATGCGCCATGCGAATATATTGATTCCAAATAACCAACTAGCCTAAGCATCGGTCCTATCAAGTTCAGCTTTCTTCATTGGTGTTGTGTGACAAAAGGTTGAAAATGCCTATTTATACATTCAAAATATCTTCAATAGCAAGATGGAATTCGGGCAACAACTTGAGTGAGTTTGAATAACCAGTTCATTGTAGAGTAACAGAACAAAAACATAGCAACCAGACTGAAAGTCTACAGTGTTTTTCCCTGTGTAGTTCTACACATGTAAGTCTGGTTGTCTTGTTGTAGTGCGCTCTTAAACTAAGTTATTTTAACATATGCGCTTCACTGTAGTATGTCTGTGAACCAGATTGCAATGTTTTCCTGTGCCAGCTTAATAAGCCGACGTTTTTATAAAATATAAAAAGCACCACTCTAAATGCAGAATATAGGAAACTATACGACTGGCAAATCTCCAGATGACACGTATAGTAATTTGAGCCAGAAAGTCACAAAGGATCAAAAATATTTTAATGTGTACGGGAAAGTACTCTTACTCCGGCACAGGAAAACCCATCAGTGTATAGCGGAGGAAACTGCCAGCGCGTGCTTGAGAAACAAACAGCACCCCCGGGAACACAAATTAACGGCCAACAATGAAGCCATTAAAGATGTTGCACCACACACTCGCCACGTCATAACGACAGAGTACACCGCCTACAGAGAAGAGCGCCGTTCATTAACGCAGAACGAGAGCTCCCAAAAGGAGCGCACACCATGGGAAACCCAAACGTCTCGTAATACCAGCATCTGCTGCCTTCTACCTACGCCTTGAGGATAACTCTCCCATTGAATAACGACGAAAACAACATATTGCCCAGCCTGTCATTCTCTTTTTGGGTTTCGAGTCTACTGTGGCAATGTTCTGGCAAATGGCCCAATGTATAAAAATTGAAATCGTAGAGATGTTCGTTCTTGTGGAATATTTTTTAAAATCACAGTTACGGTAATTCAAGGTTCGCTATTTGTATATAAAAAAACTCAAAGTGATCTGTAGCCCTACTTGAACAATCTTCACCAACTATAGTTATCTGCTTAGCGCAAGTAATTGTGCCGGAAAAGGCTGCCATCGGCTGTGCTGCGAGAATGATTATGCATAGGCACTGAAAAGTGTTCGGTTTATGTGCAGAGCATAGCATAGACACATCGATGTTGTTGTGTGAGCCCATATTGCGAAATTCATCGCAAATAGAGTGTCACCCAACGTTGTCCTTGCCAAAATACGACCAGAATGTTTTGATGTTCTCGGTCAGGCTTACTCTAACGAGGAAAAAAATGCGACCTACTGGAGCTTAGCGAAATTCTTTCATTCATCGATTCATTGTTCAGGAGCTTTTGAGGATTTTTTTTACATAAGTGATATTGGCCTCACCCTTTACCTGCGCAGAGCTAGGTTCACGAGTACTGGAGCATTTTATGAAGACAATTTGAGCTCTGAGACACCCTGTTGTATGTGTACGGTTTAACGCATGCAAGATCATTTGTGCCTTCAAGGATGACCCACATAGAGTCGCGCGAGCATGGACACTTTGCGCGTTTACCAAAAGATTGATGCACTTCCCGAAAATTGCTTCTGTCCTATCTGGCACTTGCACACACTTCCCGCATTTTTCAAGTGTTGACAGTGTGTTAGCGGGTCACTCCTATGCAGTTTACATTAGCAATGATTATTGACTGCAATAAAGTTTCCAGCTAATTAACTTGTTTGACTTTTTAAAATTAAGCCATGCGTCCAACTACATTTAACGTATAAGCACCTTTGCTATAACCCATTTTGACGGCATCGTGATACAATATGATTCCTCATACCTCTTTTTCAGCTCCCATGACACCAGCCCCTCGGGTTTTTGTACCCACAAGTAAGCAATCGTTCTGTTTTAATATATTTTTCCATTTGTGAAATCCTGAAATGATTCAATTTGGCTTTATCAGGTTTGAACCAATATTTTCTTATTACTATTTGCAACATTCTTGGAATGATGTCAATCACTTATTGAAGCAAATGTCATCGACTTGTTACACCAAAAAAACAGAAAGAGAAAGAGTAGCATGACGACTGCTAAATACGTCTCTTTCTTATCACTAAAGTGATGTTGGTCAGTTTTTACATCAATCGTTATTCAGGACTGATCAATGAGGAACTCGCTGATGGGAAAGGTATCGCTTCCCAGTAAATTATGTGTACGACAGGTTTCATGGCATATATGTGCTTTTATACGAAAAATTGTTAGTTTGACAAGAATACCTCGTGGTAAATTTGAAATTATTACAAAACTGAAGGTATAGAGTAGTCCAGGCTGTTTAAGAAAATTGTGTTGTTAGTCACTCAGTTAGTTATTTAGTTAGTTAATAATTCAGATTTAGGTGCACGTTAAAGAACCCCGTTGGTCGAAATGTCCGGAACCCTCCACTACGGCATCTCTCATATACATATGGTGGTTTTTGGAAAGTGAACGACACATATCCAATAAAATCCTATCAGTTAGTTATTAATTTTTTCATTCAATAAATACGCGTTCCTAACCGGCATAATAGAGAAGCTTTGAGTTCTTAAAAGCGGCTGCACAAGATTACATAATTCTAAAGCGAATCGACACAGACAACTGTCTTCGACGTATAACGAAAGCTTGTGATCTGTAAATGTACTCTGCCGTTTAATATATTGATTAATAAGTATGTCACTAAGATGTCGAAGCTTGCATGAAAGCTCATGTTACTAGAGAAAGCGAAAATTGAGCTTTTTATGGAGCGCATGCTGCGCATATTTGTTTCAAATAACATAGAAAATTATACCTGAATTTGGAGGCTTATAATGCAGTTGGCACTTTTGCTCGTTTTGTTCATATTGGGGATAGTCAGTCTGGTCAGAAGCGACCCACTAACAAACATTAGTTCCGAATGTTGAAGCTGTTGCACCGTGTGCGTAGCATATTTTATAGCGAAAGCGTTATAGACGGTTAAAATTCACAGATTTAATTTCTCGTAAGAACAAATACTTGAAATAGTGAGACGTCACGCAAGCCAGGCTTCCCCAGAGATTTCGAACGTAGTAACACAGCTACAAAGCATGTTGTTTCTGCTAACAAAGCGTACATCTATATTTTCTGACATCGCAAGATCACATAATATAGATAGAATAACGTAGATAACTCGCATTACTGAAGATTGCATAACGTAGATAACCCCATTCCTATTTATTGCTCTGTAGAGATCACCAAGATTGTTGTCGTTATTCCAGTTTAGTGGTATTCTGCTGAAGGTTGCCCTTGCGAGTTCGTCATGCCACTTTAGTAGATGAAAAGCTGGCGGAGATTCATAGTTTTGAAAAAAAAAATATTTGTCAAGTTTGAAAAAAATATTAACCACAATGAACTTCACCCACTTTTAGCTAATACATAGAGCTTTCAAATGAAATATCTTTCATATTTTTAGTCTGACCACCAAGGCAAGTTTTTTATTGCTGAATACAGAGCTTTCCCCAAAAAAAGTTAAATTCAAAAATTTTTAGACTACTTATACCATAAGTTCAGTACCTAAGTTAAATTGAATTTGTTGCATGTCAAACAGGCCACCATCACATATTTTATTTGTGTCCTTGGAGCTTGCCATGTTCCACGAAAAAAATTTTAAGTTTGACATGTTTATTCATTATTGCTCGTGGTAAAAGTCCTCGAAAAAGAGTAAGTCATTCATTTCAGAGGTATATCACTTCGTTACCTTGCGGCAAAGACCGTTTTAACGAGTGCATTTCATAAAGGTCTTGCGAAAAAAAAATGTCCTTTGACACCTTTTAGCTCAGTCAGCACCAAACTACAGACTCTCATAAACAAAGAGGAAATTTTAGGGAACAGGAATACATAACCAGGACGAGTGTTACACTTTAAGAAACATGTGGAAATTTTTTCAGCCAATACGTGATGGTCAAAAAAAAAAAAACGCTGGATGATTTGGGTATTCGTGCAAGAACTGCTCGAACGTTGAAAACTTTGCGTACCACTACAAAAGTAATGTCATAAATCCATCATTCAATAGAGGTTTCTCTGCACTTACCTGTATTTCTGTGCGAAAATCTTAACCTTTACTTTTATTTCTGATGGCACCTGCTCGTGGCCGTCCAGTTGCAGCGAAACGGCAATCTCGTCATACACGCCAGGTTTTCACTTCTGGCGCCTCAAGACTGCCAGTTGCTTCTGCCGGCGGTCAATTACTGTAAAGATCTCTTAATTAAAATGCAAGGTGTCCATTCAGGGGCGATGTAGTCGAAATGCTGGCGACACTCATAATCACCTTGCTTCGAGGTGCTCCAACTGCTTTGACGGTGCGACAGTTGAACTTGTCATCTGATTATCGTGTGCTTCTCTCTAATTTACATTTGGTCAATACGAATACTTAGATATGCAATGTTGCAGATATTTTCCCAATTAAAGAGTCCAATTTTTATAAATATATATCTAGCTTTTTAAATCTGTTTTTACAGAACAAAGCTTTATTCCCTGATTTCTTTTGCTTTATAAACAAGCTTGGCCAAGGGTGCAGACGAAGCATAATCGCGATCTCTCAGCCAGATCGCAATGCTTGGACCGCGATAGTCTTCATTTCGACAAGATGTAGCAGTACCTAATCCAAATTGTGGCTAATCTTGATTGGCACTGATCGCAACTAAAAAAGTCGGTGTGCTACCGGTATAAAATCCGTAAACAGCGCATGTAGTTATATGAGAAGTAGAGGATAAGCAGACAAGTTCAACTCTCACGCCGTTGGAGCAGTTGGAACACCTCGAAGCAAATTGACAGAGTGTCGCCCCTACTTCAAATACGTCAAGCGTACGCACACTTCGTGGTCAAATTAGGAGATCTTTACACTAATTGACCGCTGGCAGGAGCAACTGGGAGTTTTGAGGTGCCAGAAGTGAAAGTCTAGCGTGTATGACGAGATCGCCGTTTCGCTGCAACTGGATGGCTACGAGCAGGTACCATCATAAATAAAAGTTAAGGTTAAGATTCTCTTATAGCAATACAGGTAAGTGCAGAGAAACCTCTATTGAATGATGGGTTTATGACATTACTTTTGTAGTGGCACACAATCTTTTTGACGTTCCAGCTGTTTTTACACAAATTACATATTGCTGATAAATGGCCCTATTGAAATAACGTGCGCTGAGTTTTGTCAATGGCATGTTTACGGCACGCACGTTTCACTTGGTGTATTTAATGTGACCCAAGATCAAACCGGATTAGCTTAGACAGTGTAACAGCGGGCATATTGTTCATCGCAATCAAGAAAACTGATCCAGATCACCCTGATCGTGACTAAAAGGACCCGTGTGACACCGGCAATAAATTGAGGACGATGAAGCGAGCGATTGAAAGAAAAAGGATAAGTGTAACCTTAAGGGACACGAAGAAAGCAGCGTGGGTCAGGGAACAAACAGGTGTTGAGGACATCTCAGTCGAAACTAAGAAGACAAAACTGGCATTGGTATGGCAAGTAGCACAGATTCAAAATAGGTGTTTGTCAGTAACAAACCAAATTCTGAGAGAAGGCGTACGCACAATGGCAAGACAGAAAGTTAGGTGGGCAGAGGAGCACCAGAAGTTTGCGGGATAAGGTGACGCAGCTAGCACATGACCGGGTTGATTGATGTAACATAAAAGAACCGTTTGCTCGGTAGTTGGTATACTGAGGCCGATTATGAAGCAATGAAATATGCAGAAACCATATTAAACGGTAGCAGCAATTGTACAAGAAACCACCATTCGCCGCCTTTGCGTACGGTGTAAAGTTGAAGTTTACCCACTTTGGCCAATCTATATCACTTGTGCGCCTCTACAAAGCAAACAAACATGAAGACAATTACGCTTTCAGCGAAACACAGCTCCTGCCGGCGTGAGCTTCAGAGGCTCATAGTGAGGAGATAGAGAATACATCTCTTTCACCTCTAGGCGAGGGATACATGCTGGCAACAGCTGCACTTGCTTTTCTTCTCTCTAGTTACATTCAAAACATAACTTTTACTAGGATAAACTTATTTGATTCGATATAGTGTTTATTCTTGATCCAATCAGCTCCAGGGCTCGTGCCGCCACCGCCTCCACCACCGCCGCGACCGCCGCCATTCCGGCCGCCGACGTTCGCACAGACGACATCTCAGCAGACAACGCAGAGGCCGCCGACTTTCGGACCGGTGACGCAGCGACCAACGACTCAGAGGCCTGTGACTGAGAAGTTTGAGACTCAAAGGCCTACGACGCAAAGGCCCACTACTCAGAGGCCGACGACTCAAAGCATAACGACGCCGAGGCCTACAACACCAAGGCTCACTACACAGAGGCCCACATCACAAAGGCCAACGGCTCAGAGATCAACGACACAGAAAGCAACGACGTCGAGGCCCGGAACACTGAGGTTAACGACACCAAAGCAGACGACTTCGAGACCCTCGGTGCCGTTTCCGACGACGCCGAGGCCCACAACACAAAGGCCTACGACGCAGAGACCTGTAACGCGGAGTCCGACAGTGCCACCCAGACCTGCGCCATCTTTGAAGCCTACAAATCTGCAGAAGCTTCCACCCACGCCAAGGCTCGCTTTTCAACCTGGCAGTACGTATACAACAACTGTGAGATCTTAAAACGAAGGTCTGTCAGGCTTCGCTAGGTGCGTCATGTGCAACGCGGTCACAGTCGTTGCGATTAGAGGGGGGGGGGTGGAAAAAGTGGATAACGATTTAGAGTACTTTGTACTCTTAGCACAGGAAACAACTTCATTGAAAAGTGAAGTATTTATTCACAAGGCACGATCATCTCTGCATGGCTCATAGGTGTCTACTCGTGTGCCCTGTGTTTATATATTGCCTTTTTAGCACACAGAATATATATCCACGTAGAGGCGTCAGATGGTATTCTAATGCAGTTCTGTCAATTTGGGCTCACTCTCGTCTTTATGGCAGTGTGTGAATAAGCAAGGTATTAAAAAACATACGAAGAATGTAGACTCTTACATTTTTGTTGGATATTCCCGCTGTTTTTTAGCGTAAAAACAGAAAACGAGTGCAATTTTGTCTGGAGGTGAAGCTCGCCATTTTATCAGAACGAGTATAGAAAACTGAAGTAGCTGCACGTAAACACATGACATAAAATAAATCTGATAATGTATTCTTCCAAGTATGGGCGTGTATTACGCATAGTTTATTAGTGTTTCCAGACAGTTAAATTAGGCTTAGTGCAATAATTATTTCATCTAGTCTTGGTGTGAACAGTATTTTACGTCTCTGACGGTGCCATTTCTCGTCATTCAAGTGGCACCGCGAATTTATTTGAGTAGGTTGGTTGGCATGCAACTTGCTCCACGGTAGAACCGTGCGTATAGCGTTGACACCATTCTCAGTATTGTTGTTTGATCATAGAAACAATCAAATTTCAAATATTAGCCTAAGTTGAAGCGTCGTGTGCAAACGACAGACCTCTGAAAGTGGAAGGCAATCTGAATTGCATTGCCAAGGAATGCTACAAAATTTATGAAGCATGCGTGCACAAAGAACGTTCTGGTCGTTCGAAGGTGCAAGTTCTGAAACTGCCTAATTCTGGGGTCTATAACTCACCTCAACTATTGGGCCAAAAACCAGAAAATTTACTCGTGCCACCATAGTGAAAAAAGCTAAAGCGAATAGGGGTGGGGAGGAGTAGTTTGCAAAGAGCTTTAGCAAACATTGCCATATCAGAGACCTTTCATATATATCATATATAGAACATTTCCGAAGATTTGGTGCCAGCATACGAACAAGTCAATGCATCTCCAAGGTTACTGAAATATGACTTAATTTTCCCATTTCTCTATCAACACTTGCTTACTACAGTGGGTTCCTCGCAAAAAAAATGCTTAAGACCAGTCATGCATGGTTCGTTCATAGGCATAGTTATTAATTTAAAAAATGTTCGCAGAAGAAAGTCAAGAGTGGCCCGCGGGCCGCTTGGGACATCAAAGGCCTGCGTGTTTGAGACTCGACTTAATTATATATTTCCGTTTACAGCTGCACAAAATGCCGTTTTCACAGGGAGGCAACCGACACCAATTTTCCCCATCATCCCATCTTCACCCGCACAACGTGAGTGCAGTCATTCTTTTGGTTTTTTTGCTTCTTTTGCAATATATTACATTTAGGTACAAAGCAGGACAAGTCATTTCTGCACTGTTTGTACTAGTTACGGGAGTATTCACTTGCAAAAACTGAAAAACAAGAAAAGAAAGATATGTACGTGAATAAACTTTCACAAGCTACGAAAATGTATCAAAAACAACATTGATTCAGTTATGTTTTTAGCACAAAAATGTATAAAATCCACGCACCCCAGCCTGTGGATCATAGTTTCCGAGCACGAATCTTTGCAAAAGCCTATGTCTTTATTTCTACGAAATGAACTTAAGCTTCTGCCCATAAATGGCAAATTTCTTACAAAGAACTCATATGGTGTCTTGCACTACACAAATATGCATTAGAAAAGCAGTTTCAAAAGAAGGTATTCTTCGGCTTTTTCTGTTGTTTCTAAAATCTTTGTTCTATGGGTGCACAGGCGGTGTCTCTTTAAGAAAGAAAGGCCTATGCATAGACAGAGAATGAATGAATAAACTTTAAAGTCCGGAAGTTATACCGGGTGAGGTGGGAGAAGAGGGGATTAACCCCTGTCCCTTCCCACTCTCCGTTGATTATGATGGCGGTGCCTCAGGTGACCGCTCGAAGTCCTTGCACCCGGGCGGCATCTTCAGCTTCTTCAGCGAGATAGCGGTACTTTAAGTGTTCCCTAGATGGACAGACGGATGTACAGGCGCACGGACGGACGCATGGATGAACGGACGTACCCATAGATGAACGCACGAATGGACACATGGAAAAACGCGCGAGTGGGTGGATGGACGGATGGATGGACGAACGGATGGACAGACGGATGAATAAACGCACAGACGGACGCACGAACGGACTGACGTACGTACCCACGTACAGAAGCAAGAACGAACGAACGAATGGAGATGCGGACGGACTGACGGATGCTTCGTCCCTCTCACCATGATGCACTCCATAGACATGCTGTGCCATTTTTTTCTAGAAGCTAAACTTCTTGGGCTCTCACGATGTCCGTGGATGCTACTTTCGTAGCATCCCGTACATGGATCATTCATAGCGCCCGTAGAGACTTGAAATCGATCCTATTCATTTGTGCCGTCCGTCCATCCATATGCGCATGCTTAGATTCGTCCACGCATCGATTCCTTGTCTGTCTGTGCGTGCGTGCATCTGTTCAACCATCCGTGCTTCCATCTGTCCGTACGTGAGCACATGGCATCAGCCAACGCTAGGAACATTGGTTGACGATTGTGTGGTTGCTCTACTCATCCAACGCATTACGGCTACCGGGATGCTACGGGAACGCTGATTAGAAGATGTGGCGGGATTGAATAAGCTGTGAGGGGTGTTCGCTCTTTTTAATGCCTAACAAGCCCCAGCATCCGGCTGCCCAACCACTGCCGCTAGTGTGTGCGGATTCCCCCACTTTGCATTGCATAACGCGTGAGAAGTCTGTGTGTTTTAAATTTTGGACGTGCTATAGCTATTGTGCTGCCAAAGGTCGATATGTCAGACGGGAACAGGTCGGCAGGCTACCATTGAGCTCTGTTTGGCTGCAACAACTATCGGAAGTGTAAAAGACTCGCAGCCGAGACATGCAAAGTGCACCATACTTGTGAACAACTTCGCGTTACACGCCTTCTTCTCCAACGAATTGCGGATTTACTATGGGTAGTGTCTGCACTTTTGTCAATATCTTCACCACAACTATTGTGATTCCAGATACCTAGCTGCTGGTACACTTTATCTTCACCAAAAAGAAGCAATATCAAAGCTGGCTGTTAATGCAGAAATTGCGTCACCGAGCATTCCCGTGTAACACCAACATACCTCATTCCCATCTTGCTACAGAACAGCAGTTAAAACGCCTGTGGCTAGGGAAATCAATGAGCGTGCAATTCTGGCTTTTCCGAGTAACCACTTTCCAAGCAACACGACTGCAACTCCCGTATTATAACTGTTCTTTGATGCAGGATTGCACCTCTGAAGTCGCTTCGATGAAACGTTCTTTCTCGGCTTTTGAATTTTGTGACAATACCTGTGTAGTCTCATGAGAACCTCACCTGTCTTCGCGACAACCTGGGTGTCTTGAATAATCTATTAACGCTTATAGAACCTCGGCCGTCACCTGAAGATGTGCGCCTGCAGTGAAGCTGAGTTACTCGTCAAAAACAAAGTGACAACACTGGTAATATAAAAACAAACGCCTGACTTGCGCGGAACGTGCAGCGCAGTCACACCGAAAGCTGGAAAAGTGGTATTTTCAGTTTGCGGCTGATGGCATTGAAGAATAATGCGCGAGGCTTTTGCAATTGGCTGAAGCATTTGACCATCCTTTCGTTATGCAATTCAATTTGTGTGACGGCTGGTTGCTCCGTTGCTGTTATAAAATGCTTTATTATACATATTAACGCTCATTACTTACCATATGTGACGCCTGTCTAGGGTCAGTGTGCAACGAAGTTTGCCACGTTAGAGTAGCTCAGTACAAAAACTACCACTCGTTCTGTAAGGCTCCTTGTGTATTGTGATAAAATGCTTTTTTTTGCTTATGTGTCACATTCAACCGTATTATAAGGAGAAGAAAATCGGAGCGGTTAAGGGGTCGAATGCTAGGGTGCTAAACAGAGGTACTGGGACCAAATTCCCCTGTGTCTTGAGTATTTTTTGCTTAGTTAGTCCTAGATGCGCAGTATTTCTTAGCAAACTAAGGCGGCTTTGAGCGTATCTATCTGTCTGTCTATCTATATATCTATCTATCTCTCTATCTATCTATCTATCTATCTATATATCTATCTATCTATCTATCTATATATCTATCTATCTATCTATCTAGCTATCTATCTACGACCTTTAGCTCTCCTCACCGTTTCGATAACGGTATCGATCCCTAAACTCGTAAGGCGAGAATAAGTGACTAGTCATAACATAAAACTGATTATATGTATGTTTTATTGTCATGATTTACACTTGGTGATCTTGCTGCTGTTCCAGTGATCTCGTTCCCATGACATATTGCCAAACTGGTATGGTATGAGAGGTGCATGGTGAACACAACTGAGACACACTAATGCCAAGTTCACACCGAAACATCCACTTTCTACAGCGACCGAAATTCCCCTGCCGCCGAAACGCAGCGTCGTTCGCGCTGGACGCGCTCCGAGACGCCGAATATGCCAATTACTACGGGGCGAACGCGGGATGGATTCGCTGTCATCCAGTTGTTGCCGCGGCTCGCAAACGCTACTGCGCTATCCGGTGGTGTATACTTCGACGATTCTCGTACGCAAGAAGCAAGAAAAGACAGTACTGCTTACTTTGCTGGCAAGTGGCTGTCTTGTATTGCACGAACATCAGAAAAACCACCGACGCCAGCGGCGTTGGTGGGTTCGTTTTGCTCTGCAAGACCGCAACAAGCTCGGTCACGCCAACAGCAAGCTCGGTCACCTCTTTCACGAAATACGGAGGCATAGT